>JAOSBP010000001.1:24142451-24164922 GCA_027563825.1 Erythroxylum mucronatum | reverse complement strand
TTTTTATTAATCTCAATTTTAAATATAAATATGAAATCAATCAAATTAAATTTTGTTTTTCAATTTTAAATTATGTCAAGTTAAATTTGACGCTTTTTTGTTAAGCATATTTAAAGTGTATGTCACACTTGTGAAACGATTTTACTGACGATTAAAATTAAATTTGTTATTTAAATTATTAATTTATCGTATAATTTATTTATAATATGTCACAAATTATTGTAAATATTGAAAAAACTGACCATGCTATCAACAACAATTTGACTAACTACAAGACCTTATATAATGATTTAACTTATATTTCTACTTTGCAAATTAACTCTTGTATAATTCTCATCGCTAGCTCAACTTGTAAGTTAAAAAATAAAAATAAAACTTGTAATAAATAGGCAAAAAATAGACAACTAGAGATGGCAATAGGACGGGCTTAGGCAAGTTGCATGGCCCTGCTCAACTTTTTTTTTTTAATCTAAAAGATATTAGTTTGTCATTACTCATCAGACCCGATAATTTGGGTCTGGCTTGTTGAATTCGAGCCAAATTGAGCCAATTGCCAAGCCTAAGGGCAATATATCTGCAAGATAATACTACATATATATTTATTTTATGCTGTTTTTTTTTTTTGAAAAACAATATATTTCGTTGTGATGTTAAATATGCAATGGGAGCGCTTGACACAATTTGTACGAGAAATGCAACCCATTTGACAAATTTTTTGCTAAATAAAAATCTTTATATATATATAAAAGAAATGAGGCCTAAAATGTGTCGTGTGCATTTTTTTCGTGGAGATTTATCTAGACGATATTTTGGTTTATAATTCATCTATGGAAGAACACCTTCAACTGGTCTTTAACAGATGAAGAAATTTGAATAATTAATTAAAGCTGAGCCCAGGGCTGCTCTTTCTCTATCTCAATCCGAACAAATCAAGGTTGTTCTTTTTCTTCAAAATCGAAAGTCTTAGCGAAGAGTTATAGGGCATGTTTGGACAACAACTATTTAGCTAAAAAATTAGCTTATCAGCCAAAATCAGCTGTTTGAGTAAGTCAAACACCTGACAAATGTGTTTGGTTAATTGACTGATTTGTTGAATCAGCCAATTCAACCAGCCAAAATGAATAAGCTCCTTCATACCAGCGTTTGGGTAATCAGCTGATTACCCCAAACAAAAATGACAGTTTGCCCGAGACATCTTACCTGTCTCTCTCGTTTTCTCCGTAAGGGTCTTATACATTTTTTTCTCTACTTTTGTTTGATTCTCCGTTGTTGCAAACTTGGCATTTTGTTCCAGGGAAGTTGCTCTTCTGTTAGTTAAAGGTTTGTTCCATAGCTTTTTGAATCTCCCTTTCTTTTTAGAGCCAATAGGGCTTGTTCCTTAATTAAATAGTATATTCGGAGATTTTTTTAGGAATAAGAATTTCTAGTTTTTATCATATTAGAAAAATGGAATCAAGAGTCAATGGACCTCTCCAGATCTTGCATAAATGAAAATTGTCAAATTACCTTAATCTTGACTATTTAATTGCGTTTGGTAAATAGTTGATAAGCTGTTTTTTAACTGATTAACCCATTTTTAGAGATTTAATTATATTAAAAAGTTTTTTTAGTATTTAGTTCTGAGTTGGTTGGATTGTCTGATTCAGCTCAACTAGCTGTTTTATAAAAAGCTCCAACATGGGAGCGTTTTTTAAGCAAACAACTGAAATAGTTCTTTGCAATGACCATAAAACCTATGACTACTGCTGGGGAAGGGGGTGGCCACACTTTGCACGGCAGTGCACTTGTTTTTTTATACTTATTATTATAATAAAAATTAATTTTAATTTTAATTTTAATTATGCTATTATTAATTTTATAAAAAATAAAATAAAAATGATAAAAATAAAATTATTTTTTAATTTTTTAAAAATTAAGATAAAAAATTTAATATTTAAATTTTAATTATTTTATTAAAATTATTTAATTATTTTATAAATTATAGAATCCACCCATTTGTTTTAGAAGACTCAATCACCACTCGTGTTCATCATCCAACTATTAGTAATAATAATTAATTTGTAAAATATGTTTTCCATATCTTAATTAATTGAAAAATTTTAACTTTTGTTATTTATTTTAATAATTCAAAAAAATTATTAATCATAAACAAAAATATATTAAATTTTGATTAGATTAAAAATTTTATTTAACTCTAATTTATTAATTCGTTAAATAATTTATTATTCTTTACTAAGAATATCTAACAAAATACTAAAATATATAATATTCATATCCTTATAATTTTTTTTAAGTCATATCTTCATAAGTCATTTTACACATAAACAGCTAATACTAAATAGCTAATTTTACAAAACATCTATACCAAATAATTAATGCAATCCACTAGCCAAATCAGCTGATAGGATCAGCAATTAGCTGATTGCTAAATAGGATGTTATAACTTCAATTCACGAAGCTCTTACAAAATCAAAGATCAATGAGCGAAGAAAATGTTGGAATTAAATCGGGCTAGAGAAAGAATACTATAAACTTAAAAAATGTACATAACACATTTTGGGCCTCATTTCTGATACACAATTATAGTAAAAATAAAAAAATTTTGATCCCCGTTTTTCTTAGTTTTTTTTTGCATATTTCAAGCTTTTCAGTAACAATTAGCTTGCAATTATTACTTTTTAAATGTGTATTACATAAATGATTAAGTGGCTGATATAACTCTATATTACATAATTCATTCTATAAAGAATGAATCAAAATAGTAAATTAATATCTCTGATTCCATTTAGAATTAATAAATTAAGTTCATCTGATTAAATTTAAGCTCCAATTTGATAATTTTTTAATTTAACTAATGATAAAAATTGGACCAGTTTAACTTGAAATAAATATATTGTATTATATTTATTCAAATTTAAATTTGAATATTCAAATATGATTTAAATTTAAATTAAATTTAAAGTTAAACATTTTAAGGTTATACTCCTCTTAATAGACCAATGCTAATTTGACAATGTGATCTTATTACATGGAGACTTAAATTTAGCACAACCTAAAATTCTCAAAATACTTAAACAAAGTCTGAAACGTTACAAAACCACCAAAAAGTTTATTTTTAAATAAACCAACATTTTAAATAAATTCAATTTACACGGAATTTCAATATTTTGAAATATTAAAAAAAAGCATTAGCTAAAAATGCATTTTGAACCACAATATTTACAACAGATCAGAAAACAAACTCTAACATTTTAAAATGTTCAAATTGAATTCTAACATTTTCAAAACAAACCTTAAGGGAATGAAAAATTTTAACAAAGTTAACTTCTCATCAATTAAGTGTTACAACAATAAGACAATATTTTTTATTTTTAAATAAAAAGTAAGGTTCACTGTCATCTGACAAATGAGATTCACTATATAAAATGTATAACAGTTGACCTCACTGTCACGTGATAGTTAGATTCTTTTTTTAATTAATTTAAAATTTTAATCATATGATATTAATACTCATTTTTTATTTTAAAAATAATATTACAAGCATTTAATTGACGAATAATTAACTTAGTCAAGTATCATTAATTTTCATTTCTCACATGCAAAACAGATCTTCCTGAATCATAACTGGCACCACCTTTGCTTCTGAATGCTCTCACCACTTTTTTAAAACTCCAAGTTGGTGCCAAATTTGAGAAAATCACCGAAGCAATCAAGCAAAATGTGCTTTAACCTTTGTTCTCTTGAAGTCATCATCACCAATGCAGCTTTTTAGTTCCATAATCCCAAAACTTGAAGGCTCCATACTTAAAATATATAAGAAGCTTCAAAGATACTCTAACAACATTTCCTGAGAGATCAAGCAAGTTCATTCTTAATTTTCAAGTCTTCTCGGTACACTTTACCAAATACTGTTATTCTAGACTTTAGTTTCTATGAACTTAATGCACGTGAAAGCCGTTCTTCAGGTCCATACGACTCTTTTTTTTTTTTTCTATAAGAAGTCATGGTTACTTTTCCGGAGGGATGTCACAATCTAGTGCTAATTAGTGTTGGAAGCATTAATATTTATGGTCGAGTTAGAGCATATAATACGTAGCACAAATTTAATTACGTGCTTAGGATCAAATATGAAAGGATTAAAAATAAAGATAATGCGGCATACCTGATTCGATTCCATCTCTGATTCTAATGCCGATTCTGAACTCCAAGCGATCTCGAATATTTCGAGACTTTTACAGAAAGTATCTCCCGGCACATAGTTTAGGTTTTTTTTACAAATTTCTCACTATGTAAGCTCTCATAAAGGATTAGAGATTCGTTATACTTACTATTGATATCAGCAACTGCAGAAGACCTTAATCTTTATATAGCTTCTCTATCAGACTTTCCAATCACAAGATCGATATGGACTTAGGTCAACACTAAAACGAATCTACTTTTACCCAGAATTCGACACATTAATTTAGATCATTTGTTTGGTCATTTTATTATTTTTATTTGGATCAAATTACGCAATTTAACCGATGATTAATTTAAAAACCAAAAATACAATTAATAGTTGTCCAACTTTATGAGATTGACAAAATTATCCAACACTATAAACTTCGTCTTATTTTTAAATTTTAAAATAAAAATATTATTTTGTAATGTTAAGTTTTATCTCTTAGACTCAAACTCACTTGAAGCTCGATTAATCTTAACTTAATTTGTTGACTTCAAAACGTGCTAGATCAATTAGATGCATTTTGTCATTTCTATTTGATACCTCAATATTTTTTAAATTTAAAACTTGATTCAACTCGAAGCTTAATCAACTCGATTTTTAGCTCGGACCAAAATAATAACTCTAGCTATTGGTCCTTCTTTGCCCAAATTTGGCAAATATACATTAATGATGGAGGCAGGGTTGATGTTAAAGAGTCATTTGTTGTACATGAGACTATAAAGAACCATTTTATCAAGTCATATTCCAATAAGAATGAATTCGGCAAGAAATGAATTCATCAAAGAAGAATGTGAGGGTTATTAAAAAAAATGTGTTTCTAAAACTTTTAATGTGAAAAAGACCCAATAAGTGTCAAGTACCATTCATAATGAGAGGTTTTAATAAGTAGGTAATGGCATCTCATGGTCAAATTAAGACGTGTCAATTTGGTGGGTCTATAACAATGCCCTAATTATGCCTAACTTTGTATTTTGTGCATCTTATTACAAGTTCTATATAATGTTTCCTTTAAGAATGTAATGTTATATAATGGTTCTTATAAGTTATAAGTAAGGTTACTTGGTCAAATTATTAAAGAATTTGACAATTTTATTAATTGTTGTAATATTTTCAAATAAAAGAAAATCCACGTATTATTTCAGATAATATTCAAATTTTTACATCAATTTTAAAGTAATTTATGGAACAAAAATTAATAAAACAATCCCCTAAAAAACAGAGTTTACAAGTAACATTCCATACGAAATTTAAAAATGTTTAGACTTAAGGTAATTTTGTGAAAATTGTTCAATTAAACTTTTAAGACTTATACTTAAGAAAAGAATTTTGTAATTGGTAATTATAGTTATTAATATCATAAATAATAAAAAATATTTTTATTGAATAAAATTTTTATTTAATATTAATAATTAGTAATGTTCGTTCATTATATAAAAATTAAGAAATTTACAATAATTCGTAAACTATGTGTTTTAAATAAATAATTTAATGAATCAATGAATACTTAATTTAATTAGACAATATTAGAGGGATGACAAATGGATCGGGCCACTGGTAACAACAAAACGACATCATTTTGTAATTTTTTTAAAAAAATTAGAGTTAATACGCAGCCTTATCTTACATAATAGAGAGGTTATTGTATATAATATATGCAATTTCTCAAAATCATATAACAAGATAAACTAGCAAAAGTGGATTTAAGACATTGTCAAAGAAATAAATAGATGAAAGAATTTGCTTGCATTGCACATAACTGCCGTTTATGTTTAAGACGCGTGGAAAACTGGAATGTCACGGCCAAGGAGGGGGGCAATTTTGTCAATTCATTTCATTCTATTCTGTTCTTACCTGCCAAGTGCACCATTCTTAATCCGAAGGCCAACGAGAGAGTGCCACAGCACCCCAACATTTACCCCCGCAGTACCCAGCAGTGACGTTAGCACGCTCCAGTGCCAGATCTCGAGTTCCCGCTGTGTATTTAAACCCGTTCTCTTCGCTCTCTAAAAGACATCATTTCTGTTTCTCTCTCTAGATTCGCGCTCCGGTCAAAGGTAACCTGGCCCCGAACCCAAACCCGATTTTCTTCTCGGGGAGTTCGTTTTTAATATAAATGGCCTTAGATCCGTTTCTGGTTTCGTGAATTTTTGTTCCTGATTTGTGGTTTTGCTTCTTCCGACGGAGCAGTGATTGATTTTAGTTGGAATTTGTGTTCATGCGTTAGATCTGTCGAGGTTTGGTTGTGGATCTTGAATTTCAATTCAAGTTGATTTTGATCCTTTGATCCGGTTAAGGTGTAGCTCTGGCGAGTCATATTTAGTGAACTTTTTATTGTGTTGTTCAAAGCAGCAAATTTTAGTGTTGCACGTGATTGATTGGGTAGAAATTGAGGATTGCTTTATGTTTTTAATGAATCTGATTCCATGATTTATGTCCATTCTTTGCCGATTGAGTGATTTTTGGTTGTTTAAGGTTGTGCTAGGAAAATGGTGAAGATCTGTTGCATTGGAGCAGGGTATGTAGGCGGGCCTACTATGGCCGTCATTGCACTCAAGTGCCCGTCTGTTCAAGTGGCTGTTGTTGATATTTCCGTTCCTAGGATCAATGCCTGGAACAGCGATCAGCTGCCTATCTATGAGCCGGGACTCGACGCGGTGGTCAAACAGTGCAGAGGCAAGAACCTCTTCTTCAGCACTGATGTGGAGAAACATGTAGCAGAGGCTGATATTGTTTTCGTTTCTGTCAATACCCCGACCAAAACTCGGGGCCTTGGAGCTGGTAAAGCTGCAGATCTGACGTATTGGGAAAGTGCAGCCCGAATGATTGCTGATGTATCGAAATCTGACAAGATTGTTGTTGAGAAATCAACAGTTCCTGTTAAGACAGCCGAGGCAATTGAAAAGATTTTGACCCACAACAGCAAGGGGATCAAATATCAGATCCTCTCAAACCCTGAGTTCCTTGCTGAGGGAACTGCCATCGATGATCTGCTTTCACCAGATCGTGTCCTCATCGGAGGTCGGGAAACCCCAGATGGCCAAAAGGCTATCCAAGCATTGAAGAATGTTTATGCACAATGGGTCCCTGAAGATCGCATTTTGACCACTAATCTTTGGTCCGCTGAGCTTTCCAAGCTTGCAGCCAATGCCTTTTTAGCCCAAAGGATCTCGTCCGTTAATGCTATGTCTGCTCTTTGTGAGGCAACTGGAGCTGATGTCACTCAGGTTTCATATGCTGTTGGTAAGGACAGCAGAATTGGTCCCAAGTTCTTGAATGCTAGTGTTGGGTTTGGTGGATCCTGCTTCCAGAAGGATATTCTTAATCTGGTTTACATCTGCGAGTGCAATGGCCTTCCAGAGGTTGCAGAGTACTGGAAACAAGTCATTAAGATCAATGATTATCAGAAGAACCGATTTGTGAATCGCCTTGTTGCCTCAATGTTTAATACTGTTTCGAATAAGAAGATTGCTATTCTCGGATTTGCTTTCAAGAAGGATACTGGCGACACGAGGGAGACCCCTGCCATTGATGTATGCAAGGGGCTGTTGGGAGACAAGGCCAGGTTGAGCATCTATGATCCACAGGTCACTGAAGATCAGATTCAGAGGGACCTTACAATGAAACAATTTGATTGGGACCATCCTCTTCATCTCCAACCTATGAGCCCCACCACTGTGAAACAAGTGACCGTGGTATGGGATGCTTACGAGGCAACAAAGGATGCTCATGGTCTTTGCATTTTGACCGAGTGGGATGAGTTCAAGACTCTCGATTACAAGAGAATCTATGATAACATGCAGAAACCGGCTTTTGTTTTCGATGGGCGGAACATCGTTAACGTGGATGAGCTGAGGGAAATTGGTTTCATTGTGTATTCAATCGGTAAGCCACTGGATGCATGGCTCAAGGACATGCCTGCGGTTGCATAAACCACGGATTTCCTTTTTCCTCATATTGTGAGCACCCAATCATAGTCCACTGAGGCAGTCAAATTCGATTCTTTACTCTCTTTTTTTTCACTTTCTCTTGCTGGCCTTCTTCCTTTTCCACTGTAATGGCGACAAATGGTGTAGCCATTATAGTGAAAGTAAGAGGCTTTTATGTTTTGCCTTTTACTATATCAGTGTCATATCATATGCTTACTTTGCTCTTTTTGTATTGGATTTAATGTACTTCTTATAAGTAGATGCTGAATTCAAGAAATCATTTGTTACTGTAACCTCTCTCTTTGATTTCATCTATAGCTTACCTCCCTTTGCATCAACTCACTTACCTTTTGCTTAGGGTTGACAATGAGTCGGACTGATCTGATCTAATTTCTTGTGATTGTTGTACTCGGATTCGAATACTATGAATCCAGGAATCCAATCAAACTGAATTTAGCTCGATAGTCATCTTTACTTTTGCTTGTTAGCTTCATATACAACAACTCAGGAACAATTGTGCAAAAGGTTTGTTCTTTTTAGCCTCTTGTCATGAACACAAGAAAACACACTTTTCTTGTGTTTTTTCAGCCTTGTTTGAGTTAGAATAACCTAACTTTTCATGATTGATTTTGCCTGAATTCAAACACTATGAATCCGAGAATTCGATCAAATTGAGCTTAATTCGATGAAATTTAACCTATCTCGATCAAATTGAACTTAGTTTGAGCTTCTTTACTTTTGCTTGCTAGCTTCACATGGGTTTCTAAATGGTCAAAATTTAGATTAGGAAAAAGATAGAAACCATATTTTTATAACCATTATTAATGATCATGAAAATTACTAAATCAATAACTATGTAATTGTTTTTATTACATTATTTAAATAAATAATTTAATAAATTAAAATTCAAAGTTAGACAATAAATTTAATTTCAATAATTAATAATAAAATTTGAAAGAGTATAAAAAACAATAATAAAAAATCGTTCATATCAGTTCACTTGTAAAAATTTTAAATTAGTTAATTTTTAGTTCGATTTATTTTAATAACTCTTATTATTACAAATTAATTAAATTATTAAAAACTAATTTGTTTATTAATTAATTAGGTGATTTTCATCAACTGATCAATTTTCATAAATTATAATAAATCAGTTAAATTATGTTTAACAATTTTTAATTAAATTTCAAAATTTCGGATAAAAAAATATTTTTTTCAATGTTATTTTTAAATTCTTCAAATTTATTTTATCTTTATTATTTTACAGTTTAATTTTTAAAATATTTATAACATTTTAATTTAGACCTTAAGTTAGGTCGTTCTAAATAAAACCATATTCTTCAGCCCAAAGTCTCTCTATTTTTTTGGTTTCCTACAATGTGTCTTAGGAGGGTCCCAACTATAAGAAGGTACCTTTAAGTTATCCACTCACAGATTAATCCATACTCAAGCTGGGTAGGTCTCTTGCGAGCAGTAGCGCCCACCCTCAAAATTTTTTTTAAAAGAAGATATATATGCATATAGAGATTACCCACCCTAAAAGAATATCATTGCCCATAGTGGATTGGATCTTTTTGTATATTAATATTTACCATTATTAATATATATATACATTGCCCTCCCGAAATAAATTCCTAACTTCGCCACTGCTTGCGAGAGCTAAAGCTCTAGCTTCAAGCTTTAAACAGTTACATACAAAAAGATAGTTCAAACCCGTGACTTCACTTAAAAGTTAAAACAGAAGAACCTTTTATTAACTCGCACTTTGAGGTTCAGAAGCCTCGCTCTTTTTGGCACAAACAACCACAATGACAGCACGTGCCACTTAGAACACACTACCTAAGCTTCCACGTGTGAAAAACCCATTCCCTATCCCAGTTTGCACGTCAGCATCAACCTAAGACTAGATTCATTTCCCAATCTGCCCTTAAGATGTCAGAGCCCAGTAATGGCAAATTTTGTAATTAACGGTCGATACTTTGGCCTTTCTGGTAATTATGTTTGACACTCGAACCAGGCGTTCCTGTCGTCGGATCACCGAACACGCCCCTAATTTCCCTATATATCACGCCCCAACTTTACCAATATTCCAAGCCCTAATCTTCGAAGCATTTCCACTAGAAATTCTTCCTTTTCTGTTCTTCTAATCTCCGGTTCATTACTCTCTTGTTTCAATTCGTTCTTTTCTCTATCGATTGATCCCAAATTCTTCTGTCGTGTGGTTGTGATTTGTTTTTAGGGTTAGGGTTTCGAGTTTTTTTTCGATTTTGCGATTTGAAAAGGATTTTCGTTTCGATTTTTCAATATAGGCGTGTACGTTTGGTTCTTGTAATTAGAATCTATCTGGGGCACTTCAATTTTTGAAAAATTTTGCAAAATTTTAAAAGTTTTGTTGGATCCGAAGAGATTTCCCATTTTTATTGATTTTGTGTTTTAATTCTTTTTATGTTTCTCGTACACTGTCAGAGGGTTTTAGTTTCCCCTTTGAATTAGCCTTCGGAAAATAGTGGAAATTGGAGATCTTGCAATTGGTTTTTCACGATTCGAGGTTATCTTTATAATCCTGATTCGCTGAAATTCACTTTTCATCGATTCTGATATCATCGACCTCTCGTCGACGATTTTCAAGGTAAATCCAAGCTCTTGTAGCTGAGCCCTTGGAATTGTTTACATGGCCTTCTCAATAATAGAATTTAGCCATGTGCTTTCTGTACCCATATCTGAGCGTATATAGTTACTTGAATTGCTACATTGTCTGTACTTTTTTTAGGTTTGACATCAGGTAAGAAACTGGGGAAAATGTTGATAACGATAGGGATAACTAAACTGAGTTTACGGGACTTAAGAAGGTTATTTCTTGTTTTTGGAAATGAGGTTTTTGTAATCACTTTGAAATGGATCTTTATCCACTGACATTAATTTTTATGTTTTATGAACTGGGAAGTCTTTATTCAGATCCTTTCGTATATGGTCCATTTCTTTATTTCACTGTGCTCAATTCGAGAAGTATGCCCTGCAGGTTGAGAATGATTCACAAAAGGCCTTTTGTTGATAACGAATCTTATGAGTTTGCTTGTAAGCACCCAAGGCAGTTGGACTACATTGATCAGCTTACTTCAAACTTTCCTCTTGATGATGCTTACCAAAAGACTAGAAAATCAGGTAGTGAATAATCTACAAGTGCCATTGTGAGTTGTTAGCTATATTGGTTCGAGGATGAGACATTAATTTTACTGCTCCTTGTGGTCATTCTTTGATTGTTCAGATCAGCTGGCATTTTGCGTGATATATTTTACTGACTGCTAAACGAATTTCATTTTATTTTCCATTGTAATAACTACCTTAGCTTGAATTTCATAACTTCAATTATATAAAATTTTGAAATTGATATGTTTTTTTTAATGTTTATTTATTATTATGCATGATCTGAGGCAAAGGACGAAGTTCTGAATTTCAAGTTAAAAATTTGTAGGGCATGGATGATATATATATTTTTTGTTTAGATGGTAATTGTATAAACTTTTGATTTTAAACTGGTGATTTGGTTCTCTGGACCAATCTTTATGTTGAAAAAAATGATGGATATAGGAGGAATAATGGATATAGTAGGAATACTAATACCTGTATGCTCCAGATCATTCTTTGGATAGGATTCAGCTGTTTTTTTGTGGTTTTTATTTGTTAAATTTCACCAGCATGGGCCCCTAAATGTGTTAGTGGATATAGCTGACTTGCTGTTAATGTCAATATGTGAAGGTGAGGATAGTTTTAATAAGTATCAAGAATTGGGGAGGCCTAGGAGTGATTCAGTCATGGAAGTTTCAAATGAAGCGCAGAGAGATGTTGACGCTTGTGCTACTGGCTGTTTCCCTCATTTTCTGTGGGTCAATGATGAAGCACTTCAAGAAGATAATTTATCACTCTTTCCCGAGTGCTTGGAAAATGGAGAGTACTTGAAGGCTTTTCTTCACTCTGATGAGATCCTCTCACCTATTGATTGTCCCTTTCATAAGCCAGTTTCAATTGGAGTGGAACATCAAGCTGAGATTCCAGAATGGAATTCAGCAGATGTGGACTCCTTCTCCAAACATCTGTCTGAGTCTATTTCTCAAGGTTCACTTACACAATCATTAAGCCTGAGATTTACAGACAGTGATGGCTATGAGGACAGGCTCATGGGAACTTGCGTTGTTCCTATGCCTCAGCTAGAAGTATCTGCAAGTTCTTACTTTGAAGGTACCAATATTGAATGCATGTGTCTTGATAGGGGTTCTATCAGATGTGTGAGACAACATATTGTAGAAGCAAGGCAGAAGCTTATAGAGAATCTTGGGGAGCAGACTTTCAGGGCACTTGGGTTCTGTGAAATGGGGGATGAGGAGATTGCAAACAGATGGACAGAATATGAACAGCAAGCCTTCTATGAGGTTGTTATGTCTAACCCTGTATCATTGGGCAAGAACTTTTGGAACCATCTGTCTACAGCATTCCCTTCCCGATCAAAATCGGAGTTGGTCAGTTTTTACTTCAATGTGTTTGTTCTTCGAAAACGGGCTGAACAAAACAGGCTTCACACACCAAATGTTGACAGTGATGATGATGAGTGGCAAAGAGGTGGTGACGGAGTGGAAGAGGAAGAGGATGACTCAGTTGTGGAATCTTTGACTGTTTATGATGCTCCTTGCTACCAGCAGGATCAAGCATATGAGTGCTATGAACACATTGAGGATGAGGGTGAAGTTACTGCTTCTAAAGAAGCTACGGACTGTGACAGTAATAGAGTTGTATCCGACGAGGAGTATGATGGTGATTTGGATGACATATCAGGAAATGATTTTGCCATCTCCTCGAGAGAGTACAGCAGTAGGAACAATGATAAACAATTAATTGAGCCTCCTGCAAACAAGGAAGATGACGATTCTTGTACATCATATGAATACCAGCAAGATAATGCCGATCCATGTCTTCCCCTAGGTTCAGTAACCGATGGACGACACTCCAATCAACCATGATACGAGTGCAAGACCCGTTTCATATGGTTTTGGCAGGGATGGTGTCCATATCTTCTCATTTACTCGGAAGTCATTAAGCCCTTTTATTGGTATGCTAAATAAGAAATGAGCTCGTCTCCCTTGCAATTTTATATAGTAGATCCCTTCACAGGAATCATCTGGGACAAGTTGCTGCTCAGTAGTGAATTCCATGTGGAGTATGAAATTTGGTACACAATGTTGAGTTTGATCAATTATGAGGACCTCCCATTGTAAAGGTTGCATGGCTGTTAGCCTTCCAATACAAATTTTGACTAGATCTTATAGTATGTTACTTTGCAAAAATCGTTTAGTCAAATGTGGTCGATTTCCAGGGATGTGCCAAAGGGACTCTTATGGAAATTCGTTGCAGATGTTGAATCTGTTCAGTATGACTTGAACCCTGCATCTTTTTATGTGCTCGGGTCAGGATCATTCTCTTCAGAACATTTTGATAACCCCACTTCCAAAACACAATGGGGTTGAGTGGAATTGCCTCAGTCTCAACTGTTGTCTTTGATTCTTTTTCACTTTTACTTATTAATACTCCTCTTGATTGTTGCTATTGATTCTTATTTTTGTCAGTCAGTACCATAACTTAGTGCTTCTTTTAATAGTTACGTATTAGAGATGCAGCATTTTAAGCAGAAATGATCTTTCTGCTCATGTAACAGTTTCGTAATTTAACAATAAGATTCGTCATACTCTGAAAGTTTCAGAATGTGGAATGTGTTCTAATCTTTGAGCGACTGTTAGTGGCTCGTCTGAACATTCAATCTTGAGATTCTCTGCACAAGAACTTTCACCAAAGCTTTTGGTCTCAAGATTCATTTCTCAAGTGTATTGTACTTTAATTTGACCAGAAGATTGCAGAATATCAGAATCTGTCAGATAAAAACACCAGTGGGTATGATCATGGAGATGCTACAACTTGGACTTGGACCTAACCCTCCAAGCATGTTTTCTTGGACTCCCATATATTTTACTTTGAACTAAGATAAGAACTAATTGGAAGGGTGAGAGATATGAGATTTTTATAATTTAATTAACTTTTTTAATTTTAAAAATCATCCAATAAATTTTTGGTATTTTTAAATTTTTTAAATTATAGTTTTATTAAAAATAATAATGAAATACACAAATATATAAGTTTTCCAAATAAAATTTAGGATAAATTTAATTAGTTCGAATTTAATTTAAAATTTTAGACGGTTATAACAGTTATTATTTATATATCGTATATTTTATAAATCTTAACAAAAAATGTTAAAAATATAATATAGAAAAATTCCGTGGTCTTAAATATTATTTTTTAAAAAAATTAACAAAATCACAGAAAAATTAGTGTTTTCTTACCTTAATTAAAAAGTGTTATTTTAAACGAAAAAGAGAGCGCGTGCGGTTTAGACACAAAGAGCGAGTTAGATACCCAGAAAGACACGCAAAGCGTGTTGCCATGCAAAAGGGTTTGTATAGCACTTACATACTTACGATCAAACCTTGTCAGAGTAGAGACTGTCTCCTTCTCCTTCCCTCCCTTGTGCTCACTGTTGCTTAAGATTCACCATAGTCACTTTGATCACTCACTCTCGATCTCCCAATTCACTCTCAATCTCAGTCTCTATCTCTATCTCTATCTCTATCACTCTGATGTCTGATAAAACAGAGTACTACCTTCTGTATGACGCACTTGCTCTGATTGCAAGTTGGAATCTTTCTTGCACTCCAAGACTGGAAAAGACCCACATTGTATCCTCTTCTTGCTTTGATTCAAGAACATGAAATTTCGTAGCTTGATTCGAAATTTCGGTTCTTTTTTGATCTGGGTCTTCATTGGTTCCTCTGTTTCTTGAGCTTTTTCCCTTTTTTTCTGTATTGAACTCGATTCCGGCGAGAGAAAGTTGAGTTTTTTCGTTGATTGATCTGGGTATTTTTGTTTGTTGGTGAATTTCCACAATGAAGCAATTGAAAGAGAAAAAGTATATGTGTGAGTTGTGTAAGAGGTCTTTCTCTAATGGTAGAATCTTGGGGGGTCACATGAGGTCTCACTCAACCACGAATCCAGTTCGTGAGAATGGCGACATGGTTTGTGAAGGTTATGGTCTACGAGCAAACCCTAAGAAATCTTTGAAATTCTTGGGGTTGAATCACAATGAGAGCTCTTCATGGCAGGAAGCTGTTGGGGGATCGTGTTGCAAGGAACTGAAAGAAAGAGCCCAGTGCGAAGAATGTGTGAAAGGGTTAAAATCAGCTGGATCTTTTATTAGTCACGGTAGGGTACATTCTTGGCCTGGTAGAGCTTCAGGTGAAGGAATAGCCTTACCCGAAACTGAGATGGTGAATCTTGTGCGAAGAAAACGATCCAAGAGAACTAGGTGCAATAATTATTGTGCTTCATTTTCCAGTTTGAATGAATCTGCACCTGGTATTGAAGCTGATCAAGAAGAGATGGAGGTGGCTATCAGCTTGATAATGCTGTCTAGGAGTGTTTATGAACGGGAAGGGCTCAATACAATTGGTCAGTTCAACAGTGGTTCTGGCTGTTTTGAATCTAGGCCATTGAAAGAAAGCGAGCAGATGAGGGTTGTGGATTCTGGTGTTTCAGATTCTCTGAAGAAAATTGATTTCAGTGAGTATCAGGATGAGATGATGTGTGCTGTGAAGCTGCCAAAATTGGATGAAGAATCACAATATCTGCTTTTTGATGATGTTTCGGAGGACGGAATTCATGGCTACCCAAGTAGGATTCTTATGGAAACTGAACCAACTCAGAACCTGAAGTCAGAAACTGGGTTAAATCTTACGGGCATGGGATTAGTGAAGTCTGTTCCAAAACAGAAATTCACATCAAATGTTTGTGATACTGAACTGATGGAGGATTCTTGCAGCAAGAGGACTTCCGCAGATTCAGAATCTAAGGTTCTAGATGATTGTTGGAAGAGAAACAAGTTCATATGCAGGATCTGCAGCAAAACATTTGCCACTTACCAGGCTCTGGGAGGTCACCAAACGTCTCATAGAACAGCCAAAAACTTCCGTACAGTGAAAGTTAAGAACTGTCAAAAGGAAGTACCAACTTCACCTAAAGCTGAGAACTTCCAGGAGCTTGAGCAAATTCGGGATTCACAGGACCAGGTATTAGATGGAGCAACTTTTGTAGTACACCATGAACCAAGCAAATCCAAGGAGTTTCAATGCCTGCTTTGCTTGAAAAAATTTGCATCATACCAAGCTTTGGGAGGCCACAAAAAGGTTCATCTTGCTAAAGCTAGACAGCTGAGAACTAAGCCAAGGAAGCAAGAAGATTCTGATATCTGCAATATTTTGGATATGGATCTTTCTGAAATGCTTCATGTACAGTCAAATGGGGATTATGGTCTAAAGTCGTGTTCTGTTGGAAGCACTCCTGCTAATGATATGTCATTGATTGGTCTACTTGCTAACTGAAGCAACCATGGATGTTCTAGCATTTGCTTCTGAGGAATTCTAATGATAGTGTTAGGGACAGAAGATACAATTCCAAGTTTTGTATTCACATCTTATCAACAATTTGACAGAAATAAAAATCTATGGATCTCAATTTTTTTCTCTATATTTGGGCATCAAGCATTGTGATCTCTGTTCAGAAGAGTGGTTTGGATGTTTTTTTGTTTTTGTTTACAAAGGATAAAAGCCAAAAGTCAAAAACAAGCTAACTAGTGCATGATTATGAGGCATAACACTTCTTGCTTGTCTCGGTGAAAGAAGTTCCATTACTGTCATTGGAGGCTTCTAGAGAATATGCAGTCCTAGGCTGACTAGGGTTGCGATGGAGGCTAGATTGTCTGCACACTGGTTCCTTTCACGATATACGTGTTAAAATTGCACCTCCCAATTTCGTTGGATTAATCCAAGGGTACCTGTCACCAAAAAATTCATATCAGATAAATCTATATTGAATGAGGACAGTATGTTTATAACTTCTAGAGAATCCACTTCTACGATGACTCGTCTATATTCTAATGTCCAAGCCAGATTGAGTCCCGACTGAATGTTAACATGAGGGAATGTCAATGCGGTAGGCGAAATCTGGTTTCTTAAAGTTTGAGCCCGAGCTGAGTTTGGTTTCTTAAAGTTTGAGCCCGAACCTAAATTTTGTGTAATTTTAAATTCGAGTTTTAGTCTAACCAGATATGGATAAACACATTCGAGTTTAATCCCACCTGTATTTGGAGCATATTCAAAAACTTCAAATTATTAATTAGATTTGAATTTCATAGAAAAAAGATAAAAAAATATATTTCTCAGTTCGTGAATTTTTTAAAATTTAATCTTTAAAAATTAAAAAAACTATTTTTCGTTTTCAAAAGGACCTCTTTTCTTATACTTTAGTTAAAAAATAACAACAAAATAAACATCATACGTAAGCTAATCAAATGATATTAACATGACAATTTAATTCAACTTTCAACCTAAACCGAGTTAATTAAATTAAACTCAAATTAATATTGTATTATAATTATATTAAATTATTTATTTAAGTTAAATTTAGTCTATTCATATCGAACCTAAGAGCTAAGTTGAATTATGGTATTAGTGATATTTGAATAGCTTATGTTTAGTATTTATACTACTTGAATTTTGTCTTTATTATTTTTAAAGTTAAAGTTTCAAATATTTTAAAGATTATATTATTTTTAAAATTTCTTAAACTATACAATTATATTATTAACAAAAATTAAATTTAATACAATTTAATCCATTGCTAATTTTAATACATATTAGTTTAAAATAAAATTTCTAAATCTTAGACTTCAGCAAGACTTCAACTGGACGAGCAGTCAATAAAAATAAACTATGCTGACTTATTAATTTGTTTTTTTGAAAAAAAAAACCTTATCCTGTCTCATTGGTAAAGTCAAGTCAGGTCAAGCCACGGTCATCACAAAAAGTACTAAAGTGGAAGCCAACTCACTATCTTGTGTTCTCTTTAAAAAAATTACAAAAATACTAGAAATATGCACTTTTAATAATAATTAATTTAAATTTGACTCTATTTTAACGTTTAAATTAAAAATATATAATCTAATTATTCTTAATAAAAATAACTCTGTTTTAACATTAAAAATTTAGTGTTGAAGTTGTTAGTTAAATGAGATTTTATCAAATTACTTATTTAATATAACGTGACTTATAGAATATAAATTTTGGGTTTGACCTAGTTAACCTATAGAAGGCTAAGTTCTTGATGCCGATTTAGAAGTGGTATTGACACCGACGATTCGAATTAAGTGTATTTCATATTTTTGTTATTTTTTTTCTCGTATTAAATTAATTGTGTTATACTAGACATATGGAATTAAATTGTATAGAGATAATCGAATTTTCATTATTGGTCAATTATTTGTGCATAAACTCACTAAATATCGTGAAAGAATGATTTTAATACGTTTATTAAATCATTTATTTGTAAACTCATTCCTAAAATTTCGATATAATCCGTAATTATTATGTTGAAATTTATGTGTAGCGACTAATAATTCATAATTATTAGGAATAACATAACTTAAGTTAAATAATGCATCGTATGTAGTTGTTGTCTTGATTAATTAGTTTTCTAATAATGATACTGCTTAATTAAATCTAGAGATCATATCTTAGATTATTCGATCGTTAAGTTTAATTAACGTTCGTATCTTGATTAAACACTACCTAAAGAAAATTTCGGGTTAATTATTAACCATGATTAATTTTTAGTTTAAAATTTTAAAGTTTAAAGTTTTGAGTTAAGCTCTATATGTTTAATCGAACTTAACTTTAGTTCGATCGCATTTCGGGTCAAAACTGAAATCGAACAGAGTCCGAGCTCGGTCCCGCTAAATGCCAAGCTTCGTTAAGTACACAAGATCGCCTTATGATTGAGACCCCAAATAATTAACCGGTCAACCGCGGCCTCCCCTTATAGTTCAAGTCATAGTCACATTCGTTCAATCCCACAGCCTTAACCCCTACTACCTCCATAGGTAAACCCTTCAACAAGATGGCCTATCACCACCACTGCCACCAACGCCAAACCCCCGTCCACCGCCCCACCACCACCGCCAGTTGTTGCTTTAATAGTCACTGTTGCAACCCACCACTTGACACTTCTCCACCACCACCACCATCTCTACAAGTTTCGGCTGACCAGCTTCTGCAAGCCATCGTTTATGTGATACAAGACCAGCAACGAATGCCACTCCATTCTCCTCAGTGTAACAGGATCGAAACCCGAGTAAATCATTGCCAAGATCGAAACTTTGGACCTCAAAGATCACAATTTGGTTGTGACGATAACCCCCAGCAGACCCAGTTTGTCGTCTCTTCTCTCCTTCGACGGATCAATGCTCTTGAGTCGTCTCTTAGTCGCCTCTCACCGCCTTCTACTGCGAATTGTCGGTCCAATCCTTCACATTCTCTCAGAGACGCAGCTGCACGCGTTATTCAAAGCAATTTCCGGTCTTTTCTTGTTCGTAGATCAAGAACCCTGGGACAGCTCAAGGACCTTGCTTTTATCAGATCCAGCTTCACCGCTCTCAAATCCTCTGTTTCCGACAAAACCCGTTTCAGTTCTGAGATTGTTTCTCGTAAGGCTATGGATTTGTTGCTCAAGCTCGACTCTGTACCGGTATGATACAATGGAGTTCCAGTGAAAAGAACCGTTGCCCAAAATCTACCCAGAGTGAAGAAAGCTGTTACCTTTGCTGAGAATAGGAATGTGTGTAGGGTTTATGATGATTCCCATGAGCTGGTCTTAAATGAGGAAGGTAATTTATCTGGTGAGAGTGATTCTAGTAATGAAATGGAGGAGGTAGTGAGACTGATTACCTTCAAGAAGGGAAGGGAGTCTCTAAGGTGATCGAGAACGATGAAGAAACGGGGTAATAAAGTTAATAATAATCATAATAATAATAACTATAATTATAAAAGTTAGTAATAATAATAATAATAATAATAATAATAATAATAATAATAATAATAATAATAATAATAGAAGTTACTACTAATAATAAAAAAAGTTAATAATAATAATAATAAAAGTTACTAATAATAATAATTCCCTCAAAAATAATAATAATAATAATAAAAGTTACTAATAATAATAATAAAGTTAATAATAATAACAAGGACATTTTGGTCTTTTGTTACTTATTCCTTTCTTATTCCAAGTTTAAATTTTCAAACCAAACACTGGAATAGAAATTCTCTGTCTATTCTGTTCCGTGAACCAAACAAAGTAATACGCATTCTTTTATATTCCTCGTCTTTTCTATTCTTAGGAATAACTATTCTATTCCCTGCCTATTCTATTCCGTGAACCAAACAGGCCGTAAGTGTGGACAATATTATTACTCTAAATAATAATCTAAATGAGTTATAATTATTATTAAAAGGTTTTAAGGTTGAATTAAAACTATCTTAAATGTATAATTTCAAAAATTATCTACGTTTTTAATATTTATCGATGAAAAAGAATTGAAACCTTTGTATTTCATCCCTTTAATTATGTCTTTATATGTATAAATTTATATTAAAAATGATAATTTATTATTTCACATGAAAGTATTTTAGATTTTTTAAACAACATGCAATCCAAATTTCAAGATAATGTATTTGACTTTTGGATACTTTAAGAAATGTTAATAGAGTTGATATTTTGAATTTAAGTTTAATTTAATTGACTTTAAGATAAATCATGAAAATTAATCAAGCATAATTTGGACTGATTAAAAATTAATGACTTAAGTTACATTTAACCGAACTCGACTTTGGATATGACAAATTTTTTTAAATAACCAATTATGACAAATTAGTCAGATTTTAATTAGATAGATTAAAAATTAATGACTTAATTCAAATTTAATTGAATTCAGCTGACAAAAAGCTTGTACTTAACAGTTTTTTTAAAATCAAACACAAGTAACCTTTACCTTAACTTCTTGGCAATTAGAGAACTTTAAGAACGTGGTTGTGTACTAGGGATTCACTCTCAAACCTGAAGTAAAAGACCGATTCCATATTCTGACTACATGTTTTACATCAAGTGTGGACCACAGTTGATGAGAATTTATAGCTTATAGCTAAAGACAGCTGAGATCTTATCGCGCTTGTTGCACTAATCACGAATCTAAATTCCTAACATAAAGAAAGTTTCAGATAAAAGAAATGAGAGTAAGGATAAAAAAAGTAAAAAGATTGATTCCATATTCAACTAGTGGCAAATTAATCAAACTTGAGTTAGCTTAAAAGTAAATTACTCAAGTCTAGTTTGATCGAACTCAAGTTTAAAAATTATTTGAACTCAAGCTCAAGACTTAAAACATCTGAGTTCGACCATTATCAATTATTACGATGGTCTTCTAAATACTGCCCTTATATTACATTTTGCGTTTATATCTCTGCCCAGCGTACAATCTTATTTATGTTCGTTTAAACTAGATCTAACTTTCCCACATGATTGTTTTTTTTTTTTGAAACTAACTTTCCCACATGATTGTTAACTAATAAAGACTTGTTTTCAATCGTCTCACGACTCTCACATTATTTAACATATATTGGACCTCCTTAAACTTACACATTAGCGGGACTTGCAATGAATTATTGTTGGTGTTATTGTTGTACTCTTTTAAGAATATTATGAAATCACTAACAACAATAGAAGCACAAATGATCTCTCTCAATGTGATTAAGTGTATGTTTGGTTCGACTTTTAAAAACTTTAAAATACTTTTTTTCACCGCAAAAGCTATTTTAAGGAAAAATTAAATATTTGGCTGAAAATTTCAAAAGTGCTTTTATAGTAGAAATAGCTTTTTTTAAAGCCTAAATACAACTTTTTCAAAAACTAAAATTTGAAGCTTTTCAGAAAAACTCCAAATTTTGGCTTTTTCGGGTAGACTATTCCCGTCACTTCCGTAAATAACAATTTGACAACATCTCTTTCTTTTCTTTCTCTTTCTTCTATTACTCAAGACACTAACGATTCATCTTCCCTAATCACTCACAACTGAAAACACCCTAGTATTAGGTTAGTTCCTCCATATTTGTTGCTGGGTCTAGGTTTAATACGCAGACGTCGACATTAACAGTTTTTTCCCCCAAAGCAGAGCTATAACTGTGAGGCATATGAACAGTTAACGGAATTCTTGAGTAGGCACACGTACGTTGAGCGATGGAGACAAGTTTTGTGCTGAACTAATGCGGGAGTCTTCAAGGCACAAGGGTTTGGGTATATTCTAGTTCTACATCCCTCTTAATTCTTTTTCCAATCA
>JAOSBP010000001.1:24108382-24135137 GCA_027563825.1 Erythroxylum mucronatum | reverse complement strand
ATCGTGGATTCCACCCATGACCAAAGAGGACAATACTGATTTGTGTTGGATGCCGCGGTATAACCCGCAAATACACGCCGGGGTATAACCCCCAAACACACGCCGCAGTATAACCAGCAAACACCGAAGGGTGGGGTGTGGGGTGCGAGGTCCAACATAAAGTATACAAAACAACTGTGCAAGAGATTAGAGTAGATGAGTTTGCAAGATAAATGTAAAGATGAGTATGTGGGTATTATGAAAATTATGTGTAAAATATAAGGGCAAAAAGGATTAAAAATAAGTTTATTAATTGATCTGAAAAATCTACCCGAAAAAGTCATTTGAGAGATTTTTTGAGAAACTATAAAATTGAGCTTCTTAAAAAGCTGTATTTTAGCTACGAAAAAATTATATCCATTAAAGAAACGCTCTTTTATTTCACACTAAAAAATATTTTTTATAAAAAAGACTTTTATGGTGAAAAAAAGTACTTATTAAACTCTCGTAAATTTATCCAATCAGTAACTTAATTTTGATTCCCAAGTTTATACAATTTCTACTGTATGGATGAATTTTAATAAAATAAGATAATATCTGAATAATTGAAAAAGAATGATCTAACATTCTAACCCCAGCATTTGGCATGTGCAAGAGCACTAGTTCCATCCTTATACGTCTTTGCTTTGACCTTTAGAAGCTTAAATTCTTCTCACGTCATGTCATGCTATGAGCAACACGTAATTGGCATAACTGAGATAACACGTCTCCTAACTATTTTTGGGTGTCGGAATCAACACTCGACCGTTTGGTTTATACCATTTTGTAAATTCTATTAAGAAAATTAAATAAATTATTTTAAGTTGAAGATTTAAAATTAATTTAAAATTCAATAAAAATATTAGTAAAGTATCAAAATATTAATTTGTTAATAAATATAGTTACAAAGTTTCTATTCATTTTACCGATATAAATGTTCTATAATTTAGTTTATTTTCTCATATAATTCATAAAAATTTTAATAAATTAATAGTTAATTTTTAAATTAAAAATTTATAATTTATAATTTACCTCAATTCCTCAAAAAAAATATCTTCTCTGTTCTGTAATATAATTAATTTTAGAATATATTTATAACAAGTGACAATTTATTAATATGTAATTAATATATATTATTATATTTAAATACAAAAAGTGGTTTATCATTTTATAAACAACTTCTATATATATATATACATATATAATCACCAAAATTTTAATTTCTTGGAAAAATAATTCATATTAATTTTCAAAATTTATGTGAAATTATTATACTACTCCATTTCTAATGAATTGTAAATTTTAGACTCAATTGTTGTTAAAATTAAAAACAAAAGAATAATAAACAAAGGGAAAACTATATTTTATTATTTCATTACTTTTTAAACAATTTGCTTTTATTACATCACTTTTTGACTAAAATTCACAAACTAATTAATCCCAAGTAATAGCCTAATGTCTTAAAGATATTTCACACGTTCCTTTAAATGAAATCACATGATTTACCATAATCACGTATTTGATTAATGATTATAATTAAGCCCGACAATAACCCTTACTTTTTTTGTGACTCGAGTTTAGAAAAATCAAACTCGAATAATTCAAATCTTAAATTTAGTTTGAACTTCGATAAACTTATATCAAATTTGTTAATTTTTAAATTAAGATAAATAAATTTCATTATTATTAAAGTTTAATCTAAACTTGGTTTTGATTTAACTAAAATTAACAAAATTTAAGTATAATGGTGTCCTCATAATCACAAGCTTAAAGCCAAAGCTCTATCCATAAACATAGGAGACATCCAAATTTAGGTTTAAAAGACTTTTCCTTTTCTCTATCACCAAATCAATTATTTGACTAAAATAAAATAATAAAATGCCTTTTAATTTTCAAAATTCATTAGTTATTATTAGATTTGTCTAATAAAAAATATTGTTTTTTTAAGAAAATTAGATCGCACGAGGCAAAAAAAAAGAAAAAAAGAAAAGAAAAGGGCAAGAACAAAAACAGAACCACCTTTCTCTCTCTTCCACCCTGCATCTTCCCCTGTGCGTGTCTTGCTTTCTTTGATCCATTGGTCAAGGAAAAGGAAATAAAGAAAGTAAACCCATGAATCCCTTTTGAGTGATCGTTGATTTCTTGGCATTGGAATCAGGATTTCTTGCCATTTTATAGGTAAAAGGAAGGATCTTTTAAGAGATAGATAGCTGTTGTACAACTGCCAATGCGGTCTTTGAGAAGACCAGGGAGGCAAAGAGAAAGAGCTAGCGTTAAAAGTGGCAAGAAAACCCAGAAAAGCTGCAATCTTGTAAGTGGATCTCAATTGATTAGAGGGCAAGAGATAAAAAGATTGAATAAGCATAGTCTTGGATCTGATGTTGGTTGTGACATTTTTGGGATTGAGAATAGTGAAAGAGCTGAGATTTTATCGCTGTGGGGGTGCTGCTGCTAGGAAAGTGGTGGTGGGGCTGCATAGAAAAGGAATATGCAGCTTCACATCTCTCCTAGCATGAGAAGCATCACAATATCGAGCAGCAGCAGCAATGGGTTTATTGATTTGATGAAGATCAAGGTCGCAGCTCGCCACATCTCTTATCGGACCCTTTTCCACACTATCCTCATTCTTGCTGTCTTGTTGCCTTTTATCTTCAGTCTTACTGCTATTGTTACGCTTGAAGGTGTCAACAAGTGCTCCTCACTTGGTACCTTTTTTCTTCTTTCCTTTCAAACTCCTTTTCTTGGTTCTTTATTGGACCAATCTTTGGATTTAACATGAGTAATTTATTGAATTGTGATGGCTACCCGATGGATGGATCTTGATTCCATTTGGTGGATTGTTTTTATCATACATTTGTCTTCCAATACCAAATTATGATTTTCGTATGTGTCATTTCTGGATGTGCATGCTTTTTACAGAAATACGTATTTGACTGTATTGACATATGACAGATGTGTGATGGTTTGATCTTAATTATCTCATTTTCTATTACATTTCCGCAGAGGTTAACGTGATACTCTTACAATGCTTCTCTTTCTGTGGCACGTGTTACGCAGTTGTGTATATATGTACACTGCAATCATTTGCTCTGAATTCATGTGACTTAAATTTGATTCATTTTGTTTTGTTATTACGGGAATAATTCTTAGACTTGCTGTATTGACATATGACTGGTGCCAATTTTTGTTTAAAATGACGATCATGATTGCTTAAACTGGTTAATCTTTACGTGTTGGGGGATCATGAATTTCTTGAAGACTTACATATTATTACGTGCTAATTCTTAGTTTCGAGTGAAATCACTAACTTATAATGTGATTCTCGTAGTAAAGACAGGACTTATAGATACTTGTTAATGGCAAATTTGCAGATACAGTTTCTCTCATATGTAAGTTGTCTTTCAAAAGCTTTTTGGTTATAAATCTGCTGGTGTGCATTATTAGAATGCCTTGTAAGGTTTTCATATACATTATGAGAATTTTGGAATTACTAAATATGGTTTTGAAGTGAAAGTAGATTACTAGATTGTGATCTAGATAACTTGGCAAATGCATATACTATGTTTCTCTTGAACTTGCGACTTATTTTCTTCTTTTTGTTACAGTTTGTCTTGGTAGGAAAGGGGGACCAGGGATTCTTCGAATTGGTGATAATTCAGGGGTAAAGGCATTCTTTCCTTCCTTTCATCAAAATTTGGTCGATTAAGTGACAATTGTGCTTTGATTGTTCATTGGCCAATGATTGTTTATGGCACATATAGCTGAATCCTTTTCATGTGGTGATAATGCAGCAGAGGCTGGTTACTGAGCTATATGAGATACTTTATCAAGTAAACACCCAGAAAATTCCAGATGGTCTAGGGCTCCCTGATTCTTTTGATCAGCTTGTTTCTGAGATGAAGAACAAGAAATACGATGCAAAGACATTTGCTTTACTGTTGAGGGGCATGGTATGTCCTTTCAAACATGGGCATAGTTGTTTCTAGACGTACCTTGTGCAGTGGAATGGTTTGCAATTTTATTTGGGCATAGTTGTTTCTAGATATACCTCGTGCAGTGGAATGGTTTGAAAATTTATTTTCTTTAGATCTGAAGCCTTCAATATCTGTACTATTGTTTGTTTTGCCTATGCTACCATTTGTGGGGAGATCAAAAGTTTTCAGCCTTTTTCATAATTCAAAACCTTGTTTCTAGTGTTTTATACTTGTATGTTGATTCAGAGACCACTGGGTTATATATCTAATAGTGGATCGCTATTTTTGAAAAGGAAAAGGAAAGGCATCATTTTTGGAGTTCTCAAGAGTAGGAAGATTAAGAACAGATATGCTCAGTGCTTTAAATATTTTAGGTCTTCAAATAATATGCTGAGAGGTGCAGGCCATGCCAAAAATGAATGAAACCTTTGCCTAGATCCAAGCCATCATAAGTCCTGTTATCCTGTTTTGTTGGAATCTAGGAGATACGATTACATTGGGACTTTGAGTGCTCCTCTCTACTCCTGCCAGATTTTTTGCTTACAAAAATTGAAGATATTTAAGGTGGTTGGATTTTGTTGTTTATGCCATATTGGTGTCTGCTTTTATGTACTCAAGAGTAGCTGATTCCTTATCAGTGGTGCAAGGTGTAACATGTCAAAATTTCAAGGTTTAAGAGCTAGCTGTTCAAGGACAGTGTAAGGTTCTTTCATCAGATTAGGCTATGAATTTTGCCGCCTTTCTTTTTGAGTCACATTCTTCCAAATTCCTTTTTTTTTTATCGTTTTCCATTGTCAAGTTACTCCAGGGATTTAATCCGTAATGTAGAACACTAAAGCTGCTATGGCTTCTCTGAATGGAAAGGAAAAAATAAATCATGAATTCCATTTTCACTTTAGAGAGACGTACTATCAAAATAGACTGGAAAATCTTAAGTTTGGCCGGGATTATTTGTTGTAGTTAAATAGATGATACTTACATTTTAGCTTACATTCATCGCATCTCTTTTGGTCAGGGTACATTAGGTTCTTCAGCTGGAAAATATCAGGTTAAATCACAACTTTGCATTATCTTCTTCCTTTTCCTTTCCCTTGAAGCAAGCGTATCGTGCGTTTTTACAACTCCTGTTTTGTATGTAGACCCTGATGTACTCAAAATTTCCAATTGTTTTGATCCAGTTAGGATCTTCTTTCTCTTTAGATATAGGAATAAAAATCCCTGTCCTGGTTAGTGGAGTTGCATATTTATGCAATTGCTGGGTCACTTCTGTGTATGCATCAAGGATAGTATTTATCCTTCTTACACCTCCACTTTTTCTCCGTCATGTTACTTGTATTTAAATTTAGGTGCTTTCCTAAGATTGTAATTAACTGAAAATTTGTTATTTAGAATGAACTTCATTGTTTTGCACAAAGTTTGAGCTTCTTAATATCTGTCTCGTGAAATATTTTAATGCACCATAGTTGTTTTCCACTCTTCAAAGCTTGACAAACGTGTATGTGAAGAATGTGGTTATTTTCCTAGTGAAAGTAATAAGAAGGAAATTATCAATGGAGAGTTGGAGCCATAATTTGGTACTAATTGACATCCTTTTTTCTGAACAGGTGGAGAAATTTGAACGAGAAATTAGGGAATCTAAGTTTTCTGAGCTGATGAACAAACACTTTGCTGCAAGTTCCATTCCAAAAGGCATCCACTGTCTCTCTCTTCGCTTGACTGATGAATATTCTTCTAATGCCCATGCACGCAAACAGCTACCTTCTCCAGAATTACTTCCCTTACTTTCAGACAACTCTTACCATCATCTTGTCCTGTCAACTGATAACATCTTGGCTGCTTCAGTTGTTGTCGCTTCTACTGTCCAGTCATCTCTGCATCCTGAAAAGATAGTTTTTCATGTCATCACGGACAAGAAAACTTATGCGGGTATGCACTCATGGTTTGCGCTAAACCCAGTCTCCCCTGCAATTATTGAGGTGAGGGGTGTTCACCAGTTTGACTGGTTGACTAGAGAGAATGTTCCTGTGCTTGAAGCTGTAGAGAACCACAATGGCATTAGGAATTATTATCATGGGAATCACCTTGCAGGAACAAATTTAAGTGATACAACTCCGCGAACTTTTGCTTCAAAATTGCAGGCTAGAAGTCCAAAATATATTTCCTTACTCAACCATCTACGCATATACTTACCTGAGGTAATCAATTATGAAGATTCATTCCTTTAGTCAACTTTGGTTTCATTTGTTTGTGGTAAAGAGTAGGGAACAAGACAAAAAAAAAAGAAAAAAGAAAAAAGGAAACAGACTGCTTGATGTTTGAGATGCTTTTTTCAAGGACTGGTGCATTTGCTCCCAGAAATAATGTGAAATGCAGGTTTCTGTCTCACTGTTAGCCTGATTTTTCCCACAACCCTGAAATCATTGGAGTCTATCATTCTGATAGGATACGAAGTCTAGCAAAAATGAATATTGGTTAAACAAAAAAGACGGATATGAGCAGAACTTAACGATTTTCTTAAGTTAATAATATTTTGATACAATCTACATCTAGATGATAGGAAGTACTTACTGGCGTTCTTTTGTGCTTCGGCATTGTTTTCTGACTTGTATGTGCTTTTGCATTATTTTCAATTTCTTTTCACTGAATTTTTTTAATAATATTGCATTTTCATTTCTTAGATGTTGCTTCACCTTCAACCTCTTATTCTTGCTTGACGTGTTGAACAGCTTTTCCCAAACCTCAACAAGGTCGTTTTCTTAGATGATGATGTAGTAATTCAATGTGATTTGTCTCCACTTTGGTACATTGACCTTGAGGGAAAGGTTAATGGAGCTGTAGAAACTTGTAAAGGTGAAGATGATTGGGTTATGTCTAAGCATTTCAGGAACTACTTCAATTTTTCCCATCCCCTCATACAGAAGAATTTGGACCCAAATGAATGTGCATGGGCATATGGGATGAATATATTTGATCTTCGTGCATGGAGGAGGACAAATATAAGAGAAACTTACCATTCTTGGCTGAAAGAAGTAAGCCCTTTTACTATATTCCCGCTGGTCCGCATACTTCTTATGCCTTCTTCTGTCCATGTTTTCTGTGTCTCAATTATATGAAAGGCTGAACTGGAATAGTAACTAGTTGATTTATGAAATGGAATATCTTCTTCCTTATCGACTGGATTGTCTATACGAGTTTCCATTTGCACACTCTCTTTCCCTCCATTGTGAATCCAATAATCTCTTTAGGTTATATGCTTCTCTTGATGTTCTGCGCTTAGCAGTGACTTTAACAAAAAGTTTATTTTCTTGGTCCTTGCACTTGTCACCCTGTTTGATTATATGTGTGACAGTGTGAGTACTTGACTTTTCCTGTTTATTATATGTATGAAAGTAAAGGGTATAAGAAGCATGTGAGAGCGGGGAAGGAGCTCCGATCATATCACTAAAATTGAATTGAAAGGAATTTATTTTCCATTGAACTGTGGAGCAAGAGAAATTTAAATGATTATGCAAGGTCAGAAAAGGACAGCCACTACGCTGGAGTATTACTTGAGTACCAATACATGCTTCTGCTAGCTGTTTGAAATGATTACCGCAACATTATTGCCAAGGTTCTAAGTTTCCTTCCTGTTTTTTTTCCCTACAGAATCTCAAGTCAAATCTGACGATGTGGAAACTTGGGACTTTACCTCCAGCTTTGATTGCATTTAAGGGTCATGTTCACCCAATCGACCCATCATGGCATATGCTTGGATTGGGCTATCAGAATAAGACTAACATTGAGAGTGTAAAAAAGGCTGCTGTCATCCACTACAATGGCCAGTCAAAACCATGGTTGCAGATCGGCTTTGATCATCTCCGGCCATTTTGGACCAAATATGTGAACTACTCTAGTGACTTTGTTAGGAACTGCCACATACTGGAGTCATAGTCATTCAATTTCAGGAGTAAGAAGCTATAGTTGGGATGGCAATAGACACATGTAATTCGGGTGCCATTGAGTTTTTTCACCGTGTTAAATTTTCCTCAAGATCCACACAGATGACAAGCGGAAATTTGACCAGGAGGCAACTGTCTGTCACACTTAGTGCAAAGGACCTGCATCACTAGCAGGAACCAGAATCATTCTTTCAATCTGTAACATAGAAATCTGTCACTTAATTTTTTGGTTGGAAACGAGATACCATTGTTGGTCTTCCTGCTGCATTCTAGCCTGGTTTCTTGGCAGTATTTCCAAATAAAGCAGTATACACAAGATAGGAAATGGACGAAGCTGATTTGTCATATGAATTGATGGAAGGAAGGGGAAGGCTGGGACAGTTCTTTATGCAAGGGCTCACCTATTGGCCCAGAAATGCTTTCTCTTTTGATTTTTCTCTTGTTCCCCGATTGTCTTCTCAATTTTGTTCATACCTCCCCATTTTTTTCCTTGTTAAACTGATATCACTATTGATGGAATTTAGGAATAGGTAGTGGAGATTGCTTTGTCCCAATTAATTGGGGAACTGTTTAGGCCATATATTGATATCTCTTTTGTATGATTCTCGAGGAACATTCCAAAAATGTGCAGAAAATTCTTTCCAAGTTTCTGTTTTCTTGTCCATTAATTCTTTCATACGGTAGAGAAGAAAAGAACAACTTTTGTACGCCAATGACTACTTTTTTTTGTTTCTCTGATTAGCTTATGAGCAAACAGGGTCGTTGTAATGAGCTCTGGATTGGATCCAAGTTTAGTCTACTGAATTATATTTATGGCCCTTCTTCCCCAAGTTACTACCTGCAGAGCAGTCAAGTTTTGACTTACGAAACCTGCAAAAATCTAACAACCCTGACAGCCTCAAGTTTCTGTCTGCACACAGAAGCTTCATTACAAAAATGAAGGAATGGGCAAGACATGACCTTCTCAAGGAAGTACCTTTGGGGCAACTAAGTTCAGTATCCCATAGAAGTACCTTAGAAGGTCATTAACCATCTGAATTATAGTTTTGAGACGTAAATTTAAAGAAAGATAATGAAACGCCTGAAATTATCTTCACTCAAGTTCTTTGAAGTTCCCTGATGATGCAACTCCTTAGTTTGATTAATTCAATTTTTAGCCATCTAGATATAACTTCTCAATTAAAAGTCCAGTTTCGTGATTCTCAAAAATGAAAAGATCAAGAAAAAGTAGCGTCTATAAGTTCAAAAGCCCTGAAACAGATGCTCACAAAGTATAGACACAAGCTTCATTTGTTGATATCTTCAAAGCAAATAGATTCTTACTCTTGAATTTGCGAAGTTGATGTTGACAAGAAACCCACTTGAAGATAGTTGCCGGATTTCAAGCATCCAACAGCCACATTTGGTAATTTCTAATCTTTCAAGTTGATGATTTGCTTATCCCTAAGAAATTCTTAATTATCACAAAACATTCCCTAAATTTGATTAGAAATCTTTTGACATCGATCACTTGTTCTATTATTTTGTTCCATTCAATAAATGAGACTTTATTAATAATCATGTAACTCATTAGTTGATTCTTCTTCTTCTTATAAGTTATTCATAGATTCTTCCGAAAACCAAAAGGAAGAATCTGAAAGGTTTTTTGACATTACCCATGTTCCCAACTCAAGGAACCTCCTTATTAGAAAATCCCAGAAAATTAGTAAGAGATGAAGAACAATAAGAGGTAACAACCACCATCAGCAAGATTAAACCAAGATTAAGCATTTGACGTTGTCATATTTCAGTAGTTCCCTGATATGGCCCCACTTGTATGGATCCTCAGGTCAGTGCTCACATCATCTACCACCTATTATAGCGACTCTCTCCTTAGTTGGTGTAGCTACCTTCAGTTTTTGGTCATTCAAAATATTGTGTCTGATGGTTAAAACTCTTCTTTGAGTCGGTTGACATGCTTATCCATTATTATAATTAGCTTCAAGTATCTCACATCTTGTGCATATTTTAGCTGGAGAAGTGGCATAGCTTAAATGCAGATAAAGAATGGCTTAATTGGGTAATAAGCTTTCTCGTTACAGATTAGCTTAGTAGAGCAAAATATGATGTGTATGATGTGTTTTTCTCATTTTCTCATTTGTATCTAATTGGGAAACTCATCACATCTTCTCAATGTTACTAATTCATTACTTTGTTTTATATGGTGAGTATAAAGCATGTGTTGCTGCTGATTTTGGTAAGCTTTCGAAGTTTTTTATTTTTTATTGGCATTGGAAATTAAGTCAAAAGACTGTCTTTTGCACAAATCAGAACAGAAATCTGTCCATTTTCATTGTCTCAGGAGATTGGCAAGAGAAGCCAAAGCATGGAAGCATTGACCAATGGTATAGTGACTTTGGGAACTCCAAAACAATCGCTTCACAGAGGAATTATTTGATCTCTTCCTCTTCTTTAATGATTCAATATTGATACCCTCTTTGCTTCTTCTTTCTAAATTATCTTCTTCTCAAGCACAAGGCTTGGAGCCAAAGAAGAAACTTATCCAGATCAATTTCAGTACCAAGTAAGCTGACCAACCAAAGATTTTCAGTTCTCCAGTTCATTTCTAGTGGTGATCTTATGTATTCTTCCCTGCACTGTATCAGATGTTGCTGATATAACTATTTCTTATGAAGATCACTTTCTTTGAGCTTGGAGGAATCCAGTAGAGACAATTAGGTGGCCTTGTGATCTTTCCAAAGATCTTAGCTTTACTGTCCTCGCATGTTTGCGTTGCACAATTCTGACATCTTGTTTGCTTCTTTTCTTGTTTATTTGAATTGCATTGAAGTCCAGAGAAGCACTGTATACTTAAAAAGCGTTTCATTTCCATACTTGTACCGGTTCCAGATTGCCTTGTCCAGTGTACAAGAACAGGTTGATAGGTCAAAAGGACTGTTCTTCCCATTTACATCTGTCTATTTCCATATGACAGATACCCAGCTAAGAATCTGTAGGAGATCTGTCTGTATGTGATGCGAGTATTTATCTTTGAAAGAGAGTTCAATTGAGGTGCTTGGAGAGTTTTGGAAAAGTTTCATTTGAAGGTTTTCAGTTATCTGGGTTTTGAAAGTCCTGCACTTCTATAAAGATGGAGGGTGCTCAAGAGCAGCTAGAGATAAAGTTTCGATTGACTGATGGATCTGATATTGGTCCCAAATCCTTTCCCGCAGCTACAAGCGTAGCAACCTTGAAAGAAAACATTCTAGCTCAATGGCCTAAAGGTCAGTTGTACTAGCTCAGAGTGAAAATCTTTTGCATTTCTTGTTCCTAAAATTTTGATTCTTTGGTCTGTTTTTAGGAATGGAATGATGACTTACACATATTGCTTGTAGTTACATATGTATTGCTTGTTCCAACCTTTTGGGAGTGGATATATTGGAGTGACCAAAAGCTAGCCTAGGAATTACTGTCTCAATCACTGCTCTCTCAAGTAAAATCTAACTAATACTTTCTAATGACCAGAGAAGGATCATGGGCCAAGGACGATAAAGGATGTGAAGTTGATAAGTGCAGGTAGAGTTCTGGAGAATAACAGAACAATAGCAGAATGCAGAAGCCCACTGTGTGACATCCCGGGTGGGATAACAACCATGCATGTTGTTGTGCAGCCACCTTCCCTGGAAAAAGGTACTGATAATCAATCAAGCATTCCAAATGAAGCTCTTTTAATTATGCCAACCTGAAACTCCGAACTATAATGCAGCCTGAAACTTGATCTGGTAGGCTGGACGAGACAAACCCTTTTTCCACCCCTGGTATCTAGTAGTCTCTTGGAAAGAAGTGGCATATAAAAATATTCATTTCAATGAGGTCCTATTAGCTTTTACAACACAATGTAATTATTATCATTCTAATAGAGGAAAAAAGGTCATTTGCCAATCTGACAATCTAATTTTCTATGTGCCCCACTCTTACCCTACTGAGATGTGTATCCTTCTGCGGCGTTGCAGAGAAGAGGCTAGAAAAGCATGTGAAACAGAGATGTGGCTGTGTAATACTATAGCCTACAGCTGCAAAGGGATGTTATTAGGTAAATTCTGCTTATGATCGTTTAAACTTCTCTTATCAGTATATTACTGGCTTCAAGTTAGATCTTTTCTTATTTCAGTGACCTTTTTAAATCATGCAGTTAAAGAGTTGAGAGCTGGTAAGAAAAATAAATGTTGGTTTCTTATGGAATGGTCTCCGATTTGTTCATTCATTTCACAGGTCATCAATGGTGGAAGCCTTTCCATAAAATTGCAAGCCTTGTCACGCTTGACTGTTAAGTTGAAACAACTCTGCATACATGGAAGAATCTGCAAAGTAGAATATATTAAAGATTGTTGAAAATTTTTCTTGGAGGAACTTCTTCCCTGATGTTGAATTCTTCTAGATTTCATTACATATTGGTGGTTAGTGTGTTCAGTAGAAGCTGTAGTGAAAGGTCTTGTTTAATCAGTCACATTCAAATCTTTTACACTAGGAATTCCTTCAAGAAGAGACAATATGTTCCTGCTGTAAATTTAATAAATATAGTGACCTGTTTCTGTTGGTATATGCTTCAGACGACAATATGCTTTCCCTTTAAAGCCTTAATAACAGCATCGAGCTCCTGTATCTTTGTCCAAAGATTGCTGTTTAATCATATTTCAAAAGCAAACGCAACTTTCTTGCCAGATATGATCAATGCTTGCTTGCTTAGAATGCATAACACATCTACTTAGCTTTGCCGTCCAACTATGACTAAACGGGTTTTGACCCGTTTAACAACAGGCTAGACCGGTTTTATCATCCCCACTTATAAATGCTTTATTTTTAAGGGAAGAGATGTCAATGGTGTCTTGATTATGCCAATGGTTTGCATGTTTAAGGCAATTACACTTTTTTTTTTGTATTCCCGTATTCCTTTGATAGCCAAAAAACAGAACAAGAACACCCACAGTTTCATGTTAATTTATAATGTTATCAAGATCAGATCAAAAGGACCTCTGCTCAATATCTTAATATTAGCTCTCAGCAGAGCCGCATATACCTTGGAAGTTCTTCCAACTGCTGTCATGTAATTCAAACTGATAATTAGAATAATATGTTTTCTGCAAAGTAGATGCATGTCATTCTCAGTTGCCACACATTATATTGTTTTGATCTGTACGATTATCCAAATAAATGTATAGGACATGCATAAAATGTACACACTATTACATGCTCACAATAAGTTGAATTATTAAAATAGAACGGTCAGCAAATGGACAAACCATTCACAATGAAACATTTGGCCATAGCAAGAATGTGAAGTAACAATTCGGAAGTTGTGATGCAGCTCCAGCCTTACAAAGTACCAGACAGCCTTCACAGGTTGCATGCACATTGATTTGAGTACTCCATGGACAAAATTCATGCCTGCAAACAATGTGAATAATGTATATCAATTTAGTGGAAGATTCTTAACAAGAAAGATCACACATAATATGCTTCTAAGAAATAAATATAACAAGGACATCGAGCACATAGAAGGAAATGATATGCTAGTAACATATGGGAAGTTTTAATTTAAATTTGCTTCCATAAACAGATTAGTGGGTGAGCTGGAGTATTAAGGATGCAGCATGTATGACAAAGAAGCATGTGGTATCATATTATAATTGATAAAAATAGCACGCAAAAATGACAATACAAAACAAAGGAAAGGTGAAAAGGAAAAGGCGAATTGAGTGTATTCATAAGAAGGTGAAGCTGTTTTGAAAGTGATCACCTAAAACATTTTGACCATGCAACAAGTACATATAGGTGCACGGATGCGTACAGATGATTACATTAAAGTACCAAAGAGAAGAAGGGACAGAGACTAAGAGGAATATGGTGAAGCCAAAGCTCACTGCGAAATTGCATGAAGCATCACCACAACTAAAGTAAAATCAAATCCTCAAACTAGGTCAAGATCAACTGTAGCTAAATTGTAACAATTACAAGATTTGACAGAAAAATATCTGCACATAAATATATTTTGTTATTTCAGAGAAGACAAACATATGTTCATTGATGAGATGTAGGAAGCAATGGATTTCATCAGAAAGATCATCGTCTCAGAAGGCATCTCATTAACCATGAGGTCCATAAACCAAGTATTATCAAGTCATCCTCGATTCTTCTTAATTAAGTTTGAATGTATTTATCCTATCCAAGGACTTCTCATAGTTGTTTCTTTTGTTGGCAATTCAAGAATAAATCAAGTCAACATGAGAATGTTATGAAACTGAAAGGTAGCGACCAAAACATCCAGTAGTATGCTTGAAATGATCGTAAGGTGAAGAGGTCCTTTATCAGATTCAATAGCAAGATACTGTCCTGTTGATTCTCTCTAAACACTACTTTAGCACCAATCATGTCAAAACATAAATGAAATCAACAATTGAGACAATACCTCAATCTCATTTTGACCATCATGCTAACTCAGAAGCCTCTTCCGAATCAGACAAAGGCAAAAGAGTGCAGATTCCAAGCATATGCCCATTGAGGCACACATAATATTGAACACAATCCTCATAGGCACCCAACCTCCGGCTGGCACTCTGTGGTATCATTTTGGCTTGTTCCATGTTCCACAGCTTTGCCTTACAATAAGGGCACACCTCTGTGGGATGAAATTGAGCCCCCTTTTTAATCAGCATACTTCTGACCTTTGATCCCGAGAATGATTTGAAAACCCCTCGGAAAAATCCCAAATCCTCCTCTTCTTCCCCTTGTTCAAGATGTTCACAAGGGTCAGAGACATATAAAACATCTGTTCTGCACTGCGGTAAAAGAAAGCTCTTTCCCGAAGTCCTAGAAAACCGAGTCCTGTAAACAAAATGACCAGGGACGTGAATATTATTGAACAGACCACCCTTGGTGCATCCTGAACAGTAAATAAGCAACTTCCCAAGTGCTCTCCAACTCCCATCAACACTGTGGCTTCCACCAGATTGTAAGTCAAGCATCATTTTAGGGGCCCTGGTGCGGCAAAACTCCTTCCATAGAACTCGCTTGGCAAGATCATCAAACCACTTGCACACACATGATAGAGTGGCAATCAACTTAGGGTTCCAGTTCATCTGTTGAAACACTAGAAATATCGCATCTTCACTTAGATGCCCTTTAATGCATTGACAACTTGATGAATGTGTGCAGCGATATTGCTTTGTTAAGATCATTGAGTCCGCCTATTGAGGAAGGAAGGAACAAAAGTATTATAATCTTTTCGAAATTTATTAAACACTACAAAGACGCAAAGATCTGAACTCATACTAATGGAATACATTCAGAACCTGACACATACTGTCAGACTAAAATAGTTCGAGGCTAAATTTCAGATCTCAATCACAAGCCAAGTTAAAAGTTTAGTTAAAGCATTTCAGTAGGATGTTGTTTCTGTGGAATGGAGAAAAAAGTTGATCTTGGAGTACAAACTTCAACCAACAGATAGAAACTATATTCACAACATATGAATTTGCCAACAAAGCAAAATGCTGTCATATAGCACAAATTATAACAGAAAGAAAATCATGCACTAGCCAAAAGTTAGACCTTCAAAAGGAAGTTATCATCAATGAGCAACCAACATGATCTTAAAATACTAAAATGACCTTGTGGCTCATAGATAAACAGTAGAAAAAAAGGTATTCCTCTACTGCCATAATTTTAATCGCCTTTGTTAATAAATAATAACTCATCAACAGAATTTGACAGAACCACAATATATACAGATATAAAGTGTAAATCATACCGCGGTAGCTAGATACTAGAAAAAGTACCAAGACTGATCTAACTCACTTTGAATAAATTGCATATCACCTTTTCTTTTTGGTATTACAGAAACAAAATGACATATCAATTTTTGACCTTTTCAAAGGACTGCAACTGACGTTACTTTTTTAACAACGTACTAATTCCACCAGTCAACCTTTTGGTAATACTAAAGTTACATGTGCTAGGAGTCATGCTCTTATGAAACTTTCCCAAATTCAGAGAGTAAGGAGTAACATAAACAATCCTGCCTAAGCCATCATTGTGGTTTGGTTTTACTTCGGAAATGAAGACACCAAATTAGCAATCTTTGAACTGTTTCCCGTTCCTTTTTTTTTTGTGACAAAAGAAAATCAGGAACGCCCAATAAAGCATAGACAAAAGCTCACACCATAGAACCAAATAAACTAGGAATATGAAAGCTTTCCAAATTCCATAATTGAGGCCGCCCAGATGACTAAGTAAACACAGACTTAGCTTATTTTGTCAATGCATCACCTCGCCATCAAGATTCCAGATCCAAAAGACCATTCTGTGAAGATTTCAAACAGTTTGACAACCCAAATCAAATTTGAGGACATGTAGAAGAATCTTAAAAAAAAAAAACAACTTAACCTTTTAACTTGATTGTCCAGAATTAGCAATAAACATGAAAAGAAAACAAAAAACAAACAAAACCCTTGCCCACAGTAAATCTACTTAAAGACAAACAAACAGACCGGGAGTAGATTGGATCCCAATTTCTCACCTCACCAAAGAAGCATGCCCTTCTTTATGTCTCAAAAACCAAAAATTGAACTCTGAAGAAAAGAGAAACAAACAAAGATTATACCTTTAAGAAGCAACGCATGGTTAGATACACAAAAAGTTCCCAAAAAAAAAAATGAATCCAAGAAATGACAAGTTGGAAACTTACATGCAAAGGAACATAGCTAAGCTTGGTATTCTTATCTGCCAAAAAAGATAGAGACTAGAGACTTGCAGATAAAGAAACGGAGAGCCAATGCAGAGATGGGACTTGAGAGATGAGAAGCAGCAACCTTAGTTCCATTCCATATCAAGAAAGAAAACAATAAAATATTAAAATATTACACAGATTGATAAAATAACCAGCTCACTTGTCTCTTTAAAGCAAAGACGAGTAACATCGTGCCACGTAGGTAAAAGATAATATGTTGACATTGCATGGAAGCCACTGGGGACCACTTGTTTCAGATGTTTCAGTACTCTATTGGACTGTCGTTTTGACAGTTGATGTGCTTACAATTTCACTGTTTACTTCTTAAATTTATGTCTTGCCGTAAAATCTTTTGTTCAGGCTAATATTCTCCTTATATTAAACCTCATCTATATATTTATATTTATATAAAATTTGCATAAATGTGTATAAAATTTAATAGAATATGATAAAAATATTATAACTAAAACAGAAGATCTGATCTTCAAAACTGAACATAACGTCCAATTATGACAAGATTGACCTCATAAAAATAGTTTATTTGTAAAATATAAAAATATAACATATACTAACGACCAGACTCCCATAAAACAGAATTTGTGCACAAGTATTAATTTTTATTTTGTGCATTAATTATATTAAATTATTTATAAATTATATATTTTAAATAAATTAATTTGAGATTTTAATTTAATTAATATTATAATTAATTGCAAAAATAATTATTTAAAACAAAACATGGAGTTTATTCAATTATTTTAAATGAGTCGAAACTCAAACCTAGTAAAAGAAATCTAAAGGAGTTGATTATCTCTTTAAAATTTTACTAAATTTACAATAATTTAAAAATAATAATAAAAATAATAATAATAAGTTTTAACTTTTAAGATATAAATTGCTTTTGTCAAAAAAAAAAGATATAAATTGCTAACCACATAAACATATATCCACGTGTTAGGTATGCATCGTCTTTTCCTAGTTTCACTCACTTTGCCATTACGAGCCCTCTATTGGTAGTTAAGGTTTTATTAGGGTTGAGCTATGCATGTCTCGGCGCAATCTGTAAACTCTTCAAAGTATACTTCGACAACACTTTCTAAGATTGAGGTTCCTTCGGGGAGGTAGATGTAAGTCTGCATACACGACAAACGATGAACACTCTTGCACGTTGCAGGTTATCCTAACCCATCACGCATCGTATCCGCTGTCTCAAGCCTTCGAAGTTCAGACAACTTGTCGTTGTCTTAAGCAACCGTCAGTTTTCTCATGTGGATAACCGTTGGTACCACGCTTTTTAGCCTCCGTTTTAAGCTTCACAAGTTAGTCATATCTCCTTTTTGTTATTATTATTAGTTCTATTAATAATTTAGCATTTTTATATATTTAGTTATTTATTTATTTATTATTATTATTAACTATTTATTTATTATTCTTATTAGTTAATTATTTTACTTTTTCCCTCTATAACCTGCATCATTCATATCTTGTCTCATTTACATATGAGTCGTTCGAAAATAGCCTTTTTATTATATAGAGGTAAGGTTGCGTACTATCAGACCTTTCCAAACCTCGCTTCATTGCGAGATTTCGGACTAGGTGATGATGATGATGATATACATTTGACGTACAGAGATTGCCTAGAGTGGAGTACCGGTTGGCATGATTTGTAGATTACTGCATCAACTCGGATGTTTATCTAGTATACATCCAAAAGATAACAGCTGTGGGTTCCTCCGTTTAAAAAAAAAAGTATATAATATATATTATAAGCCATTAATAAATGCTTGGATTGAAAATCTTGAGATATAAATATCAATTTTTAAATTATTTTCGTGACAAAAAATTAATGTTAAATCTTTTTTTTTGTATAAGAATCAAATTATTATTGATGCTGACAAATTTTAACATATAGGTGATTCTAACAAATTTGTAAATTCTTGTCTTTTTTACGGAGATGATTCTTAAGACTATATTAATTTATCTTATAGTAATAATTTATTATTTGAAAGATAATTTTTTTAACTTTTTAATATAATTTTTTTAATTTGTTGTTGTTTATTAATATATGAAGGACTTGGAATTCCATTTTTCTTTTTTTTCATTAAATTATGTGTAAAAATAATAACAATACAAGTTGAATAATATTTTATTTTGTGAGTTTAAAATATGATAAAATAAAAGAATATTATTTTATTTAATAAATTTTTAATTAATTAATTAAATTATATCTATTTATTTAAATTAATTCAAAAGAGCCAAAATGGTTTAACTTTCATTACATTAACCATAATTCTCATTTCATTGCTTAGCCCTATTATTTATGTTTTTGTCAAGAAAATCATATCATCATCATACCCAGTCCGAAGTCCCGCAGTGAGGCGAGGTCTGGAAAGGACTGATAGTACACAGCCTTACCCCTACATAAGAGATCAAAAAAATCATATGTATATATATATATAAGGCAAAAAGCCGGTTTAGGTATAAACAAACAATTTTAATCTAATTTGATTTAAAATCAATGAATTAAGTTTAAATTGATCAGTTTTGAGTTTAACAAGATTAGTATAATCCGATTCAAACTGATCAGAATCAATTTTGTTAAATTATTTTTGAACCAAAAGCTTTTACCCTTTTGCTTGAAGTTTTTCTTCAAGCAGAAAAGGGTTATGTCACACTTATGGTGATTGCTCCCCTACATCCCACAAAGGGTAATATATCAACCCATCAAAGGAGTGGGTACACCATCAAAAGCTGGAACAGAACACAGAACAATGGTGCTAGATTTGTGTCACACAAGAAAATTTGTTGCAACATCAAATGCAATTCCGATAAATGCTTCTTCAGACACAGATTCTCTGGATAGAGACTAGAAAGTTCATACAGGGAATTACATGTTTCCTCCAAACAAATTGCAGTAACAAATGAACACAACTTGCCACCAATCTATTCATTCTTGAAAACCAAAAACATACAAGGAAAAATACATGCTTAGTGATCATATTGAATTGACAAGAAAACTAGAAAGATTCACACAATGCAGAGCTTCCCTTTTCTCCTCAACTGTACATGGTTATTCTTCTTTCATTCACACAATAAAACCTATCAAATAAGGCAAAAACTTCATGAAGAGAAGAAGAACATACCCTCAAAGATGTGTTCGGAAATGTAAAGATTGTTCATAGAACTTTTCATAAGTCTATCAACAGAACCAATCTACCCCTGTGTTTCCATAACTGGATAAGCTTATTACTTGAAGCTTATGTTTAGTTTCTTGTGCTTCTTTTGTGAATCCAACTGACAGTACATAGAAGAGTACTCATCCCAATCCAGCTTTATTATCATCAGCATTTATTTTGATCAATTCCAAAATCTGTGTTTTTAATTTCTTCCTAACTTTCTTTTCATTTTGCATTGAATCTCAACTCAAGAGACAACATTTGAAGAGGGTTTGCCATCTTGGAGAAAGATCACTGTTTCAAATGCACCCACCAAAGCTTTAACCTTGCTCTTCCTGGCCTCAACGAGTTTGCTTGCCGTTTCTTCAATGACATTATTGAAAAGTCCCCGTGCATCTTTCTTTTTGTGCACATCTTGATGTTTTAGAGTGACTTTTTCAGCATCAGTTTTGCTCTCATTTGTGTCTACTTCAGCTGCTTTCATCCTGAAGATTATACGGGCATCAGCTTTGAGGTTTTTGTCATCACCCAACACTTTCCCTCGTCGGAACTTAAGCCTCCTTGGACTATCACTCTTCGACTGGATTTCAACCACTTTTCCCCTCCTGAAACGTAATTTTACAGGTTGCCTCTCCTTGTGGCCTGAAAGAATGGTCCCAGCCCTCATACTTCTCAATTTGTTAACCCCTTCACATGCTACTGCTTCTTCTATTTGCTCAATATCACCATTTTCAGCATGAGAGTCGTATTCTGTTTCAGAAATGTTATAATCAGATTCGCATTCATCATCTTCATCAGGAATTGATGGAGTACGAGATTTCAGATGAGGTTGGGACTCAGGTAATGCTAGTGGTGATTGGGATGATTCCGCAGAAATATTCTCATTGCAATCAGATTCCAAATATTTGTTCTCAGTCTCCATCTTGATGACATGCAATGTCTTCTCCCGGACCTCATCGCCATAAGTAACTTCAGCATCTTCTTTGGATAAGTCAGGGTGGGTGGCACTCTCAGGCTTGGGCTGCTTAGTGTCAACTAGATCTAACCTGTTCTGATTCTTAAGAGAAGATACAACTTTCAAACCCCTATTCTTCCTTGCATTTAGGCCTGCAACTCTATGAGAAGCTCTTGGGGATGCCAGTCCAATTGCAACCCCACTCGAGGCATTTTTATGGGATGATATCCTCTTCACAAATTCCTTGGAGGACCCTGTCATCTGTTCATTCTTCACATAATTATTCCTTTTTGCACTTGAATCTCTCAAAGTGCCAGGGGATGGTAGTTTAAACTTCAAAGAAGCATGGTCATCGGCTGCATTAATCTCTTTAGCTTTTGAAGAAGACCTTTTCACATAGGCCTGTGCTTTTCCAGAAGATGATAAACTTGAAGTACCAAACTTTGCGGAGTAATTCACCTCTTTAGCTTTAAATGAAGATTGCTCCAGAGAGATATCTAATTTTTTAGAAGACGATAATACCTGCTTTGTAGATTTTTGTAACGAATGGCTTTTCAAATCAGACGATTTCTTCGACCTAACCATTGGTGTCTTCTTGTTTTCCTGATCCAACTTCTTTTTCTTCTGATCATCAAAAGTTTCACTTGATACAGAACTTTGGCTATCAACAGAATATGCTAAAACTCCCTGCTTTTTCTGTTTGGTCACAACTACTCTCGACAATGGAATTTTTCGGTCAAGCGACTTTGTTAACAAAGTTCCATCAGATATCCTCTCAGTCAGAACTTTATTGAATAATGAAGTCTTATTGTCAATTGATTTTGTTGGGACTTCCTGGCCAACTTCAGGAGTACTAGTTGAAACAGTTTTTGACTTAGCACTAGGCTTGATTTTAATTGTCAATGTCTTGTCCCTCTCTGGCTGAACCTCCACTGAACTGTGGTCATCTGGTGACTTCTTTAAGATTCTTCTCATTGGGTGTCTTGCTTTTTCTTCAAATTTATGATTCCCCCCATATTTACAGAGGTCATGGCATGAACCAGTAGAAGCTCGGAGATAACTTGGAAGCAACTTTTCTCCCTTCTTAGCTGAACTCAAGTTTCCTAGAGAGCTTCTCCTGGGTTTAACTTGGTTCATGTCATTTGACATTGGGCTCACAGGTAGGCTAGTACTCTTCTCAGCCATCTGAAATTAAAAACAAAAAAGAAAAAGGGAAGATAACAATGGATTACAGAGACATGGAAACAAAGTAATACTTTTATTGAGTGATGAGGAATATTATTGTCAAATTATGCTCTACAGAGAAAGAGCACACCAGTATCTGTGTGGATATTACAGAGAACTGAGAACAACTTCCAACAAAAGACAACTACAATCTTTCACCTGCAAAAGGAAACAATAAAGTAAGCAAGTGCCAGGAGAAAAACAAATATATGTACACCATAAATTATCAATTATGTGAAGTACGAATAAAATTTAAGATCCTAGTCCAGATCGATACTAAAAAGGAAAGAAACGAAATCCAAGAGAATGAAAATCTCCAAACTTAACCAATTCAAAAGCTCTTACAACTTTCATGCTTTCTGCTTTTGAACTACATTTAAACAGTCGAAAAGACCAAAAAACTATATCATTCTTATACTAATTTACAAGAAAATGTTATTTTGTTTTACAAGTCAAACCTTTTATTAGTTAAATTCACACCAATTATCAACGAGTCGGTACAAAAGCCTGACTTGTCAATACCAAAGATATCAGTGAAGAAATTCATATAAAATTAGCACATAAATGAACACTGTTGAGGGGAGAAGCATCAGCCTACCATAGACTTACCATTTCCCATCAGAAACACGAATAAAATGAGAATTCACAGAGCGAAATCAGTACGATATTAAATCATAATAAGCTAAACAGACGTCAATCACAAAACAAATGAAAACGCTTAACCTACAGATAAGATCATACAGTCTTCAAACCCCACGACCAAATCGAAAACAAAGCACAATCTAACCAAGCAAAGAATCGAAACACAAACCATGTATGAACAGAACACGAATACCAAAAGAATCACAATAGAGTTACAAAAACAAAAAACATCTAAAAACGCACCAAAAGCAGTCATAACTCAGAAAACCCATCACTAAAATCCCATTTAGAATGGAACCATGTAGAGCAAATCAAAAACCCACATCGAATCCGCCGAAAAGACGGAAGCTTTAAGAGAGAGAGAAATGGGAAGTTATGGGCAATGCATACCTTTGTAGCACTAAGAAAACTGACAGTGTGCTTAAAACGGGAAACGAATATCTCTACGAGAGTGGTGACATGCTTCCCACCTTATCTTTCCTCTTCTGTTGTATTGATTCTGTTGGTTTCTCAACGCTTTGAGCGATCGTGCAAGCAAATCTTGTTTCGGGTTGATGGTTTTTGGTAAGCTATTCCTCTCACGTACACGCGTTTCTGTTGGTCGTGTATATACGTTAAGATAGAGATTAGAAAGAGGGAGTTAAATATGATTCTAATTTCTAATTTTTATATAATAACAAAAGATGGATTTAGGTATTAATTACAATTAATTGATATTACTCTATTATTATTATTATCATCATCATCGTCGTCACCGGACTCACTCCAAAATCCCGCAATAAAGAGGAATCTGAAAAAGTCTGATAGTACACAACCTTACCTCTATATAATAGAGAGGTTGTTTCCAATAGACTCACATGTAGATATGACAATAAATTTGGAATTGAAAAATCCTTTTAGTGTATTGAATAATAAGGCTTGCAAAAGAGTATGAATTATTTAAATCTCTATAGTAATCTAAAATTAAAAACATAATCTTATATCATAGCTTTTGCTATATGTTTAAGTAATTGTGTTTCTTAATTTAGTTTAATAGTCAATTAGTAATTAACTACACTTAGATTTGTTAAACTTTGACTTTGTTGAGCATAATCTTTATAAAGAAATTTCAAATTTTAAGTGATTGTATTGAAATTAGAAAATAGCAAATTAAATGAACTCTTAAGCACATTTCTTCTTTTCAATTTTGAATTGTACTTTCTTAAATTTAATTTTAATGTGAATTTTATGACTTAAAATGTCTCTTTTAATTTAATTATTTTCAAAGGAAACTATAGTTAATGCCCAATTTGTCTTCTTAAATTGTTTATAATTTGCATCCTTAATTAACTAAAGCAAATTCAAGCTATAGAATAATGAAATGAATTAGTGCTAATCTTCTCATCTTAACACAATGTTTTAGGTTCAACTCCTAAAGGAAAAAAAAAAGGTCACAATCTTATTTATTGTGTGAAAGCCAATCATTTTCATAATGATTTTCACATCAAAATGGACCAAAATGAATTTTGCTTCTTAGCTAAGAAATTGAGGAAATGAAATAGAATTTGTGATAATGAGTACTAATGATTAAAAAAATCTAACGGGTTCAGCAGATTTAAACATAAAAATTTTGAATTGTTTAACTTTTTGATTCGTTTTTTTTAACTTTTTTGTTCCATTTACTTTAATAGTTTTGGATTTTAAAAAAACCTATCAATTTATTAACCAAACAGACAATTTTTATGAATTAATAAGTTCCTATAAACTATAATTAATTAATTAATTTTTATTTAATAATTTTTTAATTAAACTTTAAATTATTCGAAAAGTAAGTACGATATTTTTCAATTATATTTTAAATTCTTTAATCTTGTTCAATCCTTAGTCAATTCTATAACGGTTTAATGTTAGTTGAATCTTTTAAACATTAAATCTCTTGTCTTATTGGTTTAACTTTCGATATGATTTTTAAAACATTAGTGAGCATCATTGTTGCTAAAATGTAAAGGAGTAAATAATAAATATTAAGACCAATTTAAAAAGATGCCAATAAGTTGTCCTTCCTTTGCTAAATAAATAAATACAAATCCAACAAAAAATGGATTGTTATTATATCAAGAACACATCAAGATTTTAATGCTATTCCACGACCTAATCAAACAGTGAAAGTTGACAAAGAATGGATGTAGGATAATGTCTATACTTTGATTTAATCAATTTTGTTTTTATATTGCTTGGTCGTCGGTCTTCAATATATATAATATTGGGTAGTTAAAGTTTTTTTATTTTATATTATTAGTTGCTTGAGTGAGACCACTCATTTTTTAATGATTTCAAAGGGTTTTGAGATCGGGATCAAATTCTCTGTCCAATTAACCAATTCTTATCATATTATATTAAATCTCATTTATATATTTATATAGAATCTATGTAAATATGTAAAAAAGATTAGGTGATGCTAAGCAGGACACCCTGACGGAAAGAGGGTGCTCCAAAGTCCAATCCCCTAATTTCAGCACAGATTAATGCCCTTCACGTTTTGAGTCTTTTAATATTAATCGAGAAGCTCATTCCTAAAAGATCTAATCCAAATCTCAGTATCTTTGGATGATGAAATCTTGATTTTTTTTTTTTTGTCTTAGACCAGGGTATCTACCGACGGACCCAGTGATTAATCCCCTCGCTGGTTTGTAGGCACCTCACAGGGTGGGACAGCTGCCCCAAGAATTTAAGGCTGCTCCATACCCAAAGTCAAGGATCGAACCCCTGATCTTTGGTTAAGGATGGATGAGTCCCTGCCACTCAACCACACCCCTTGGGTTGTGAAATCTTAATTTTTAAATCAACGTGTTTAGGATTATTATTCAAATCATTGTTTCAGAAATCCAACTACCTAAAATAAGGATTAATCATGATTAATCCGTGTATAATAAAGATTGAAATTTTAAAAATTATTAAAATATAATTAAATAAGCAGAATATAATTGAAAATTGAAAATTTGTTAAATTTTAATTAAATATTGTTAAATAAAAATAAATTACTAATTAATTTATACAAATTGACTGATTAATTAATAAAATAATTTTTTATAAAAAAGGTTATTAAGATAAATCCAACTAAAAATATTGACTAGTTAAAAATTTGTACAATTAAATTTATCGGGTCAATTATTTTTTAAATTATTGATTCAAATAGATCTGCTCAGGCAAAAAAAAGAAAAAGAAAATAATTTTGAAAAGTAATTTTCCAAAAATAAAAAAACCTCACAAGAATATATATGATACATAAAATATGAAGAGGTCTAATAATATGTAGTCTTATCTTAATAAATAAAGGGACTGTTTTTTAAGGACGTTATGACTCGACAAATTTCTCTAAATATTCGATATCCGAAATTCTTAATAATGCATCAATAATTTTATTTTCACACATATATCGGTTGTGCATTAATTCGGTTATAATTATATTATTTGGCTGTTTGTTGACTTTATCAAAATGAATGGTGTGGTCATGAGATTAGGGTTTGGTAACATCATAATTAGGATTTAATAATGGCATTGGTTGGTATCCAATGAGCTATATAAGTCATATCAAAACAACTTGTCAAGGTAATTTTTTTTAATAGCTAAAAATGTGGGGTTCAACTTGTAAAATCATAAAATGTTATGGACTAGCCTTTTCTTTTTGGTATGCCACAAATTGAAGCATAGACAATTGACTTTGTTTTCCCTCTTGTTTCGTCTAGATTTGGCAACGGGTTAACTGTCATTTTGGATGGGCTTATATCAGTAAAAAAATTTTGAAAATTGTTTTTTTCAAAAGTCAATTGACTGTTTGGCTCCTATTTGAAAAAGGATTTTTTTGAAAGAGCTTCATAAAATAGATTGTTTGGCAACATAAATATAAAAAAAAAATTTAATTTTAGCTATATTTTATTTTGAAATAAAAATTATTTATACATATAAAAATTATTTAAAATATATTAAACAATATACAAAGTACAATATTTTAATTATTATATAATTTTAAATCATATGAAACATAAATGAAAATATATCTAACTAAATTTTTTATGTGGATTATA
>JAOSBP010000001.1:24081828-24097227 GCA_027563825.1 Erythroxylum mucronatum | reverse complement strand
GTCCTGCCTAGTCATGTCCCGTCCTGCCTAGTCATGTCCCGTCCCTGTCGTCCGCAGACGCTAACCAAACGCAGCGTAATAGATCAGGCACTTGTAGCTAGATAGTTGACAAGGCCTTACTAAATGACTGGACATAAACGAAGCTTGAAGCATATTACACTTTCATGGCCTAAAACACTGCTGAACTAATAGAACCAACCAAGTTGGGGAGTTGGGACCATTTCTTGTTTTTTTTCTCCTTGCTGTGAAACCATATGAGCTAGTACTCCTAATTTGCTTAACTTGTTCTATTTATCAAATCATTTGTTTAGAGTGTATTTAATACACAATTAAAAGTAAAAGATAAATTATTTTACGTAAAAAGAAAAGAAAAGACGACGAGCGTTAATTAGAGTCAAAAAATACAAACTTTTCACATAAATTTTTTTTAAAAGTTTAAGTTAGTCTCTACCGTTTTCTATACTATCATATTACACCTTAATATTTTCAAATTTTCCGAATTCTAACTAAATTAAGTTTTTAGTAACTTTTAATATATCGGGTCATAAATTTAGCTTATGTTACGTCACAACAAGACAATTTTGACCTATCCGATACTTATATGATCTTACTAATGATTTTTTTAAAATATTGGTTAAAGGTGTAATTTTTACTAAATAAGCTTCCTATCAATATTTTCGTTACTATTTTTAAGGTGTAATGAGTACTATTTGGTAACGTTAGGATATAACGAGTACTATTTTAGTAATATTAAGGTACGAAGTCCTTCCAGAGATAATGGTAGGAGTTTATTTAGACTATTTTTGAAATGTTGAGCTAAGTCAACAAAAAACAAGTCTTTGTAATTTTGTGGTTTCTAAAAGATATGAAAAGTTTAGATTGTCCCTTTGGGTGCACCTTGACCAATTGAAGATGGTGCCACTTGCTGGACATGAGGTTCTGAAAAGTGTGGTCCCTTTCCAATTGGACTCATTGATATGAATGCTTATATATTCATAGGATTTAGATTGATTTTCTTCTTTTAAAAAGTATGAAAATTAATTTTAAATTTTTACAACAATATATTTTAGAAATAAATAAATGATTTAATTAAATAGAGAATATGTATCTTTTATTATTTATTTAGTGTTTTTTTATGTGAGTCTATCGAAAATAGTCTCTCTACCAGTTAGGTATAAGGTGACGTACTTCTAGACCTCACGGATTAGCGAGACTTCTAATGAGATGTTGTTGTTGTAGAGAGTTTTTTTATTTTTAAATTATGATATTAAAATGATAAAAATAATTTTTTATATTTCAATTAAATAATTTTAACACGAATTATTAGTGATTATTATACGCTTAACAAATTTTGTATGATTGTTTCAAATTAATTTTAATAACATTAAACTGTAATTAAAAGTGTTTTTTTTATGAGGAAGATTATAAATAAATATATTAAAATAAGAAGATAATAGAATTGTACGAACAGAGACAGGGACAGATGATGACATGATATGAACTCCTCAAATAATTGTAGGGAACAAAACGACGGCTTCCCTTATCTCTTTTTTTTCTTTTATTGTTTGTAATTAATTTGTGGTTCTTTAAAAGAGTTCAGATCTTTTGTCCAATATTATGGTGTCTTATTGTGTCCAATAAATCTCAGTCAGTTATTTATGAAGGTCTCGCATGGGTTCCGCAAAATAAATAGTTGAGATTTTATAAGACAGAATAAGATAGAATAATATTGGATAGAAGATCTGGATTTCCTTCAAAATAGCTTAATTCTCTTTCTATTTTATGTTTTTCTCTTTACTTAATTGTTTATTTTTTTAAGGATAAAAGGCATAAATATTTCACATGGTTTAATAAACTTTAGAAAAATCTTTCAATCTTTAAAATTAAAATAAACTCCTTATAATTTTTAGTTTTTTTTTTAAACCTCTTCTTTTAAACTTCGGTTAAAAAGATGAAACATACAGTATGAATGTCAGGCATCGACTAATCACATATTATAAATATGTCCGATTTTTAAAAATTGAACTTTTCTCTTTTTTTGTTTTCAATTTTTGAGGATGCTTCTTCTTTGAATATTTTGCTTCCAACTTAATGGATACCCAATCTTCCTTTCTGTAAAGTATATTTCTAAGAATATTCCCTTTTCATCTTTATTTTATAATCTTTGACTAATTCTATTCTATTTAAAAGTTTCCTTTTTGTTTTTATGTAATACTTATCACAAACTCTATTACGTGCCCATGATCATACATGAAAGGGTTAGAACGAAAAAAATGTGAAATACATGATTTCAGTTCCATTATGAGTTCTGAAGCATTTTTTGATGCCGAAACGAGCTCCGATCCTCTCGGGATAGTGGAGGAAGTTGTTTGCTGATACTCGATTTAAGTCTTTTTACAGTTTCCTCAATACGCAAGCTCTTTTAACGGATCAGATAACCGTATGCTTACGATTAATATGAATAACTGTAAGAAACCTTAACCTTTATATAGTTTTCATATCGAGCTTCCCCATCACAAGACTGATATGAACCAGGTCTATACTAAAAGGGATTCATTTTCATCCGAATTTCGACCAATTAATCTAGATCATTTATTAGGCCACTTTATTACCTCTAATTTGATCAAATTACGTAACTTAACCGATAATTTATTAAAATCTAAAATTACAATTAATAGCTGTCCACTTAATAGGAAAAAAAGACAAAATTGTCCCTAAGGACAAAAATGCCTAACATTTTTTCTACCTTCATAATACAATAATGAGAATAGAATTTTGAATATGAAGTCAAGATATCAGTAAGAATATTTTATTCATAAATGTTTCTAGAGATGTATTGTGCACACGAAGTGTAAATAAGCCATTAAATTAAAAACGTAAACCACAACATCTTTCTAGATTTCTTATCAAATAATTGCTATTAGAAAGTGACAAGTAACTCCCAAATCAATATTAGCAATAATTGCAAGTAAAGTGAAAGATTCCAATTTAATGGACAATAGAGAGGACAACAAAATGAATTATATATAAAAAAACAAAATAGGATTATTAGAGTACTAAATTACTTTAATCCAACATGGGCAATTGGCTAATGACTAATTAAAAGTAATATTTAAAAATAAAATCGAAAAACAAACTAATAAGGTAAAATATTTAAAGTTCCAATACTTAATTAGTGTTATACTGTCGTAAAATCAATATATAATAAAGGCAAACCAAAATTAAAGAATTTGAAATAAGATTGGAGAAGAAGATTATCATTATCAATATTGAAATTTAATTAAAGAAATTGTTAAAACCAACTAACTAGTTTATAAAAATTGATCGATTAATTAATAAATTAGTTAAATTTTATAAAAAAGGTTATTAAAATAAATCACACGTAAAAATTAGTCGATTCAAGATTTTTGCAGTTGAACCGACGCGACAAAAAGAGAAAAAGTAGTTAGACCCTAAACTCAAGTTAAGGTTGCCTTTACATGTAAGTGGCATCACATTTTGTAAGGATATACTTCACACCAGGACAAATTCAGAAATTTTTTGAATAAGGGCAAAATTTTAATAAAGGCAAAATTTAATTCTTTTTATGGGTTCAAAACTTAAAATAATAATTTTTATATAAAATTTCTCCAATCCGTCAATGCTACATATCATTATTGTATTTTCACTTAAAATAATAATTTTTATATAAAATTTCTCCAATTCGTCAATGCTACATATCATTATTGTATTTTCACTTAATTATTATTTTTCCAGATTCGTACTAAATCAATGATCTAGTAAACGTAATATTTAATTAGGTTAACTTAAAATAAGTCGAGAAAGGGCAAAATGCAATAATGCATTACGGCATAGTGTAGTTCCTAAAGGAATGTTTTTTTTTGGGTACATCGGTGTAATCCCGTGCGTATCCGCACGCAAAAGAATATCAAGTACGGGGGGAGGGCTGTGCTACACATGCTAGCCACATACGAAGCCCGGGCCCATACAAGCTAGGTGGTCAGCGTATTGATTACCTTCACGCAAGACATGTGCGGTAATATATAGTGGGCCATTAGCTAGAAAGGAGCGGATACCAAATCGGAGATCCTGGAGTTCCAAAACCATGATGGTAGTGATCCCTACACATCATGAAAATCTTGCTATCTATGTACCATGGCTATCCCGAATTAAGCCACCAATACTCGCCATGCCCGAACTTCCTAGTACACTGCCATCCACGTTAAGCTTTAACCACTTCTTAGGTGGTGGAATCCGTGCAACCATGATGGTGGGCGGAGGTTGTGGTTGTCTATGATACTGGTTGACAGACGTCGCGTTATAATCCTTAAGCAGGAACTCGACCTATTTGACTTGCATAGAGCAGGTAAGATGTGCTCCTTCGATCACACATTTATTCCTGGAGCACCAAATGATCCAACAGGTAAGTATAAATTGCCAGGCAGTATTGACATCTCGAGTAGATTAAACACAATTCTGTTTGAGCCAGTTATAATTAAGCAGAATGTTCGCAGTAGAAGGCGACACTTATCTTCCTTTTGACTGTATAAATGTCGGATTGTACCAACGTGTTTGGTTTGTTTATTTAACGTCATATGATTCAATTAAAATAGAGGAGCAATGATGGCTTGCCCAAACTTATTAATTACAAGATGTCCAAATTTTGTTAAATAGAATCAAAAGCTTCTTTAGTGGCAAGAAGCTTTTGATTCGTATTAAACTGCTATAAAGTCGACTAGAGATTGAACAAAGTTAAAGAATTTGAAATATAATTAAAAGATATTATCTTTATCTGTAAAAAATAAAGTTTTATTAAAAAAGTTGTTAAGTAAAAATTAATCGATCTATTTTAGTTTATAAAATTTTATCAATAATAAAAATTGATTGATTAATTAATTAAATAATAAGTTTTTAGTAGCAAGAGTTATTAAAGTCAATGTTTTAAAATTCGAACCGGAAGTTAAATCGGTAAGTCAAGAAGTTTAAGGTTTAAAAGGTTAAACTGATATTAGACTGTGATAAAACTAATTAAAGAATAAATAAAATTAAAGAATTTAAAAAATAATATTATTTAATGAAAATTTTAAAGTTTAATTAAAAATATATTATTAAGTAAAAATTAGTTGATTTATTTTAGTTTATAAAAACTGAACTATTAATTAATACATTTATCAATATTTAACAACAAAAAAAATATTAAACTCGAACCGGTTACCATCTCTGGCTATGGCCATTACGCAGGAAATAACAGTGTCAGGTAACTGTTTTTGGCTGTCTTCAATCATAACTTTCCTCCATTGTCAGTTTCTTGGATCACTAAAAGCGTTAGGTAGGTGTATGGGACCTATGTGTGAAACTTATTTGAGCCCAGGAACCATACATGTTCACGCAGCTCACAACATTTTGGCAGTTACTGGTCTTAGTTCCGTGCAGCAGCAATCTTTGGATTTTAGTATAAATGAATAATGGATGTGTACGACCAGACCTCAACAAAAATCCAGAGGCCACTTGTTGCTGCTCCCTCCTTACACTGAAATCAGATCATTTGTCTAGTTTTATTTTGTTTTATAAAATTTTAGCTATTTATTTTGCGGGATTCACGTAAATCTCATGCAGGCCCTACATAAATAAATGGCTGAGATTTATTGGATACAATAAGATACTATAATATTAGACAGAGGATCTGAACCCTTTTATAGTTTGACCGTTTTAGTTTTGTAATTTAATTAATTTCTTAAAGAATTTTATAATTTTTATTTTTTAAAAATATTTTTTAGATCGCTATTAAAAATAATAGTAAAATACTCTTGATATGAATATTACATATCGACCAATTAAAAATTGTTGATGTAATGACCAAACTTAGCTTTTAAACTGAAGCAAAGTCTATTAAAACCAATGTTAAATTAAATTGTTACGATAAGAGGTTTAAGGTTTAAAAGATTAAATTGGTCATAAAAATAGTTAAAAATTAAAAAAAATTAAAAAATTTGAAATACGAACGAAAGAGATTGTTCCTATCAATCCAATAATTTAAAGTTTAATTAAAAATAGATTGTTAAGCAAAAATTAATTAATTAATTTTGGTTTATAAGAATTTATTAATTTACAAAAATTGTCGGATTAATTAATAAATTGATCAATTTTTTTAAAATTACTTTTTTGGACCTCTATTAAAAAATAATAGTAAAATACACGTGATATGAATATTACGTATCAACCAATCAAATATTGTTGATGTAATGACCAAACTCAATTTTTAAACCGAAGCAAAGTCTATTAAAACGTTAAGTTGTTATGATAAGAAGTTTAAGATTTAAAAGGTTCAATTAGTCATAAAAATAACTAAAGATTAAATAAAATTAAAGAATTGGAAATATGGACGAAGAAGAGATTGTTCTTATCAATCTAATAATTTAAAATTTAATTAAAAATAGATTGTAAAACAAAATTAATTGATTTATTTTAGTTTATAAGAATTTATTAATTTACAAAAATTGTTAGATTAATTAATAAATTGACCAGTTTTTATAAAAAAGAGTTATTAAAATAAATCAAATCGAAAAGTTGAAAACTGAACTGAAAAATTAGACGGTTCAAAATTTTTAAAGTTGAATCACTTGAGTTTTTTTATCATTAATTAAAATTTATAATTTAAAATAATTATAATAAATTACTAGTTTTGATATAATTCAAGAGTTAAGTGTTATATTAGCGATATTTAATTAATTCACGTATGATATTTATATTACTTGTACTTTATCATTTTATCGTTATTTTCTATGAAATTTTAAAAAAAAATATTTTTTTGAAAATTAAAATTAATTTTTTTTTTAAATTTTAAAATTAAGATTTTTTTAAAAAAAAGTTACTTAAATCATTTAAAATAAGGTCAACTCAAAACTAAATAACGAAACCCATCGGATCATCATTGACATATGTCTCAGTTTCCGATCAATCATCTTCTTCAAAATTTTAACTCAAACTTCTCTTAAGATTTACTGCAAACTACGTTCTCTTGCTGTTAAAACTAGGAACAACGGTCCGTGGTGGTCCAGTGTTGGTACGACGAGATGTGAATCTGGTTATACACAGACCGATCACCACCATAGCCGGGTGACTTGACCCTAGTGGACCCTATCGAGCTCGCTACCAAACGAACAACCAACCCCACCACCTTGACCACCACAACTGAGCATTCCGCTGGTTTATGTACGTGATGCTCTTTACTACCTCTTCACTTCATGTGCAACGTGACAGACATCTCTATTATAATCCTTCCAAATCAAACACTCTCCTCCCCTCTGCCTCTATCTCCAACCTTCTATACCAACTTACTCCCTCCTTCTGGTCCCTGTGCTCTTCACCACCTTCGAAGCCTCTCTCCCATCCCATGGTTCCACTCTTCCAATCATGCCTTCTCAGACCCACTTCCACTGCTCACTCCCAAGGTATGTCATCCACACATTTTACTCATATGAAGAACCCACCTCCTGTTTAACTCGACGGTGGTTGACCACTTCCCTTCAAAAAGACGAGAGATGTTTAGTATGAGGTTAATTTGGTTGAACTTCAATTTAGTACCTCATGCAGACTCACAAGTTCTGTTCAAGAAGATTGTGTTTTGAGATGTTTTGTTCAAGGTTTTATTGATATTGTTAATCGGATTGAACTTCACTTTGTTTTCCCATGCAGAGGAAAAAAAGAAGAACGTGTCTTTTCTTTACCTTTATATGAATTCACTACTTCCTTTCGAAAAGATTAGATTTTGAGATGTTTGATGTGAAGTTTTATCTATACGGTGAATCGGGTCGGGCTTGAATTTATTATATCTATCTGTGCTATTGAATCAGAACTAATGTCGAACACTGTTCGTGCATGGTTACAGGTGGATTGGACTGCTCAGTGGCCGGAGAGATAATGGCGAGAGCAGTGGCGACAATAACAACAGCTCCAATCATAGCACCGTCACCGGAGACAGTCCAATCTCGTACTCTATCGAATGCTACGCCTGTACTCAGGTAGGCGTTCCGGTGTTCCATTCCACCAGCTGCGACGAAGCTCACCAACCCGAATGGGAGGCTTCGGCCGGGTCGTCTTTGGTTCCTATCCAAACTCGGGCCGGTCCGAAGAGGAGTCTGTCCGGGTTCACCAGCCCATTCGGGGTGGTACTTGACCCACGTAGCAAACGGGTTCAGAAGTGGAACCGGGCTCTCCTCTTGGCACGCGGCATGGCGTTGGCCGTTGATCCTCTCTTCTTCTACTCCCTATCGATCGGTCGAGGTGGCTCCCCTTGTTTGTACATGGACGGCGGATTAGCGGCCATCGTGACCGTCCTTCGTACTTGCGTGGACGCGGTGCACGTGTTCCATCTGTGGCTGCAGTTCAGATTAGCTTACGTGTCTCGAGAATCACTTGTTGTGGGGTGTGGGAAGCTCGTGTGGGACGCACGTGCCATTGCCACTCACTATCTCCGCTCTCTCAAAGGCTTTTGGTTTGATGCCTTCGTGATCCTCCCAGTTCCTCAGGTTATACAAATTTAGAGTGTTTTCACAATTTTTTGAAAATTTTATAGTTTTAGTCTTTTCCTTAAAAATTAGGATAACAATAGATTGAGTCGTTTCAGGTAAGCTTGAGCCTGGAAAAAAAAAAGGTAGGCCGAACTTAAGTTCAAGTCTATTTGAATAGTAGGCATCTTCAAGAAATTAAAGCCTAATGAACTAGGTTTTAGGTTTTTCTGGTTCGAACCGGTCTAAAACTATATACATATCTGCGCGTGCGCATGTGCGTGCATGCGTGTGGGTGTAGGTGTGTGCGTGCGTGCGTGCGTGCGTTTGGGTGTGTGGGCGTGGGCGTGGGCGTGTGCGTGTGTGTGCGCACGTGCGCGCGTGTGATTGAGCTTAATCTAGGTCTTTTTTATCACCCTAAATACCTAAAAAAATTGAAAACGACATATGTAAGAGGTTTGAATTTTTTAGGCTCAAATCCAACAAAAAAATTGTATATATAGGTATATAGGTATATATATATGTGTGGAGTTAGTTAAGGTTGGGCTTTAGTTTGAGCACTCCGATGCTCGAACTCTAATTCGAGTTTGAGTCCGATCGAATTGGGCTTGTCACGACCTTTTCATCGTCTTAAAATCCTAGTAATTTCCTCTTATATTAACAGCCTACTTTTGGAAACTTTGATGACTCTTAACGTGGGTGATGCCATACCAAAGGAATAAGGGGGTGCTTGGTTAGGTGGAACGGAAAGAAAATAATTTGTGAAGAAAGGAAAAAATATGGTTAATAATATATTATAATTGAATGAACAATATTTAGATATTCGTTTTGGGAATAGAGAATGTGAAGCAAGGACCCTCCATGTTAATTTTTATAAGATGATGCTTCAGTTGAATATCTTATATTAGACTATTAGTACCATTGTTAAATATTTTTTTTTCTGCAGGCTGTGTTTTGGTTAATTGTACCAAGTTTGATAAGGGAAGAGAAGATCAAGCTAATCATGACAATACTCCTATTGATGTTCTTGTTCCAATTCCTCCCTAAGGTCTATCACTGCATATACATGATGAGAAACATGCAGAAGGTCACAGGTTACATCTTTGGCACCATTTGGTGGGGTTTTGCCCTTAATCTAATTGCCTACTTCATTGCCTCTCATGTTAGTCTTTTTTATCCTCATCATCATCTTCTTCTTCTTGTCAAGCTGATGAAGAATCATGATCACCCACTTACTTGGAATTTTGATCCTTTGCCCTTTTCTTTAGGTTGCAGGAGGATGTTGGTATGTTCTTGCCATACAAAGAGTTGCTTCTTGCCTCAGGCAACAATGTGACAGTAAACCAAACTGTAACCTTGCTTTGTCTTGCTCGGAGGAGGTCTGTTACCAACTTCTGGTATCAGCAGGAACAGCAGGGAGTCCATGTGGTGGTAATTCAACTTCAGTTGGAGGGAAGATGTGTTTAGATACTAAAGGACCATTCAAGTATGGGATTTATAAGTGGGCATTACCAGTCATTTCTAGTGATTCATTGGCAGTCAAGATCCTGTATCCAATATTTTGGGGTCTAATGACCCTCAGGTAAGCTAACTACTGCATAAAAATTAAAACTTTTAATGTCCTTGATAAGGGCTTCTTCTTGTGCATGTTTGAGCATGCTAGCAATAGGAAATCCATTTAGTGGTAATTCAAGCGCCTAGTTAGAGGGACATCTTGCCTAGTTAGTTATCAATGGTCGATTCCAGCATAAGATTTAGAGGTCGCAACAAGTCGGACTCTGGCCCGGCCTCCGAATGCTTGAGCCTGAGCTGGAGGCCATAGAATTTGAGTTAGATCAACCTGATTTCTCGTGATTGGTTAAACTTCAAACTAGGCTTGGCTCGTTTTGACCTGATTTTTGCCACCTCAATAAAATCTATAAATGGTCATTACCAGTCATTTACTGTGATTCCTTTGCAGTCAAGTTGATTTTCAGCTGCTACTTTCATATTTGCAGTACCTTTGGCAATGATCTTGAGCCAACAAGCAACTGGCTGGAAGTTATATTCAGTATATGTATTGTTCTAAGTGGTTTGTTGCTTTTCACTCTATTGATTGGGAATATTCAGGTATGACTCAGCAGTTGCAATTTTCCATTGATCTGATTTTGTTCAAGATATGTTCTAACTGATAAAAATTTACCCTCCATGAAGGTGTTTTTGCATGCTGTGATGGCCAATAAGAAAAAAATGCAGCTTAGATGTCGAGACATGGAATGGTGGATGAAACGGAGACAATTACCGTCTCGGTTAAGACAAAGAGTCCGCCGTTTTGAACACGAAAGATGGGCAACCATGGGAGGGGAAGATGGGATAGCATTGATCAATGATTTACCTGAAGGTCTCAGGAGAGACATCAAGCGGTATTTGTGCCTAGACCTCATCAAGAAGGTAATAGAAATGACTATTTCACGTAAACATTTGTATTTGGCTTGATTTTTTGAGGTTAAATAGGATCACATAAGCAGGAAAGTGTGAATCCTTTAAGATCTTGGAGCTTTTCTTCCTTGAATTCCTACTGCAGAAAATAGAACTTTAGAACTTACCAGTCCAATTCTGACCGTTTGTACTTATCTTATTGAATTGCAAGTCCTTTAAGATTTGGGGCTTTTCTTACTTGAATTCCTTCTGTAGAAAATAGAACTTCAGGACTTATCAGTCCAATTCTGACTGTTACTAATCTTTCTAGAATGGCAAGTCCTTTAAGATCTTGGAGCTTTCCTTCCTTGAATTTCTTCTGCAGAAGATATAACTTTAGAACATATTAGTTCAATTCTGACTACTGTTACTAATCTTCCTGGAATTGCAAGTCCTGGAGCTTTCCTTCCTTGAATTTTATCGGCAGAAAATAGAAACTTCAGTAACTTGTCAGTCCAATTCTGACTGCTGTTATTAATCTTTAAGATCTTGGAGCTTTCCTTCCTGGAATTTCTTCTGCAGAAGATAGACCTTTCGAACATATTTAGTTCAATTCTGACTACTGTTACTAATCTTCATTGGATTGGAAGTTCTTTAAGATCCTGGAGCTTTCCTTCCTTGAATTTCGTCTGCAGAAAATAGAAACTTCAGAACTTATCGGTTCAATCTGCTGTTATTAATCTTCAGGTACCTCTGTTCCACAACTTGGACGAACTTATTCTCGACAACATTTGTGATAGAGTTAAGCCCCTGGTCTTCTCCAGAGATGAAAAGGTTCATATTCTGGACATTCAAATCATTTGGATATCGTACAAAAAACACTACTATATGATCATTAACTACTACTATGGTGCAAAAAAAAAACAGGTAATCAGAGAAGGAGACCCCGTGCACCGAATGGTCTTTGTCGTTCGAGGACGAATCAAGAGAAGCCAAAGCCTTAGCAAAGGTATGGTAGCAACTAGTGTGCTTGAACCTGGAGGCTTTCTGGGTGATGAACTGCTCTCTTGGTGTCTCCGCCGCCCGTTCTTGGACAGACTACCTGCTTCATCTGCAACATTTGTGTGCCTAGAATCAACAGAAGCATTTGGTCTTGATTCAAAAGATTTCAAGTACATCACAGATCACTTCCGGTACAAATTTGCAAACGAAAGACTCAAGCGAACTGCAAGATATTACTCGTCAAACTGGCGAACATGGGCAGCAGTGAACATACAATTCGCCTGGCGTCGCTACAGGGTGAGGACTAGAGGCCCAGTGAACCCTGTGACAGTAGACAATGGAGGAGGTGCAGAGAGCAGACTCCTGCAATATGCTGCAATGTTCATGTCAATCAGGCCACATGACCATCTTGAGTAAGACCATGTTTGGTCATGCAATTGCTAGCTTCAATCCTCCTCCTCCTCCTCCATTGTTGATGTCTCGTGTTTCTTTTACTTGAGCAAGGAATGTTCTTCTTATCAGTGTTCAAAACCCAAGTTTATTTTGAGTACATGTTAATTGCCATTCTGATTCAATTCTTATATTCAACAACACCACCACCCGATGAGAATTCCACTAAAATATGAGATTTGGAGATATCTAATAATACGGAGAATAATTCGATAATTCGACGATGAGTTTAATCTAATTAGAAAACTCTTTGATGTTTAAAATTTTCGAAAAATCTCCTTCTAAATCTCAATTTTTTTAAAAATCATTTCTTTTAGACTTTATTTAAAAATAACAATGAAACACGCACAATATGAATATTAAACATGAACTAACCGAATATTATTTACATGACGATTCAACTCATCTTTTAAACTCGAACCGAACTAATTAAATCTATCTTAAACTAACAATTTATTATAATTATCTTAAATTATTAATTTAATTTAAATTTAATTAATTCATGTCAAATTTAAGAACTTAGTGAGGTTATCATATTTGTAACATTTGATTAGTTAACATCGCCTTTATTTTTTAATCAAAGTCTACGTGAAAAGTTTTTCCAAAATTGAAAATTATGAGTTTTTTTTAAAATTAGATTAGGAAGTTTTTCTAAATTACTTAAACAATAGGAGAGAAATATGTCTTTTAACCCCAACATCTTTTTTTGGTTCAAATCGATTAAAACGATGTTGTTTTAGCATATTAGCCCAACTGATTCTACCATTTTGAACTTCTTTTAATTTAGCCCGAGTTTATTCAAAATATAGTTTTGATTAAGGATGATAATGGGTTAGACTAGGTCAGGCCTAAGCTCAAGCCCAAGCCTGAGCCCGAGCCTGGGCAACCTGAGACCTAATTTTTTGAAAAAATTAGGCTTGAAACCCATCGTCCTTGGGTTGAGTAGGGTCCAGGCATAAATCTCATCCCTAGTTTTGGCGTATTGGCAAACCGATTTAGATTAGCCCTCCAAGTTTGAGCCTAGACTAAAACCTGATCAACTCAAACCGAGTTTAAGCTGAGCTTGAGCTGATTTCTCATCCTTAGCTCTCTTTATAATCTTTAAACATGACAATCCATATACATCCTACACACTTCATTTAACCTTCGAATACCTGCCACTTCTCATCAACATTAACCACTTAAGGACACGCCGCATTTGCCTCAAAACTAAGGGTTGAAAAGAGAGAAGGATCGATGTCCAAATTTAGCTTTAAAAAAAACATCGAAGGAAGCTAATAATCATTTTTAAAAAAACACACAAAGAAGAAGAAGAATAAGACCTTTTTTTATTTTTTTTAATTCACATTGAATCAGGAACAGGGCATGGATATCACCATTCCCTCTTGGCCTCCTTGAACACTTTACCCTCCATATCTACAAGCTTTTTCTAGGGTTTCTTCAAATCCAAAAAGACTCTTTTTTGGGTCTTTACATCTACCCTAGAAATTGCTTGGATTTGCCTGTAAAGTCAACATAATCTTGCAGCTTCATGTGCAATTCAGGTACTGAATTTCAATTCTCCCCTTTTTTAAAAAAAAATTGGTATTTACCCTTTTTTCTCATTGCTTATGAAACCTTTTAGGTGTTAAAATGGAAACTTAAACTCACCCTTTTGTGCAAATTTAAGGAAATTAAATGATGGCTTTGTGCATATTTTGAGAATTGTGCAAATTTAAGGAAATAAAAATCTAATTTAATTTATGGTCACCCTTTTGTGCAAATTTTGAGAAACAAGTTGAAGGAAGAGCAAAGTAGTGAGTTTGAAAGGAAGGAAGGAGGAATCTAATAAGTTTTGTTCATGTGAATTTTTTAATTTTTCCAAAAAAATAAATGATGGTTTTGTTTCATAAATAAATAAATAATTCTCATGATTTGGCTGAAAAGTCTTGATAGTTACAATAAAGGTTTTTAATTGTGAATTACAAGTTAAAAGTATGGATAATTATAATGATTACATTTTTTAAAGACTCGTTCGTTATTCAGAGCTTGATCGAGCTTTACACAAAATAATGTCGTTTTAGTTACATAATCCTTCAGTTATTAAATAAAATGACATCATTTTGGATTGAACCAATTATAACCGATTCAGATTGAATTGGTCCCCTTAAGTCATAAGTTTTAGCTACGGAACAAAGCCACGTAATTTTGGACCGAACCGATTTATGTTAGGCTGGTCCTCTTGAGTTTGGCCCATGTTCACTTCAAACCAAACCAAAATGCCAACCGTACAGAATTGCACTCTGAAATCTCTTACCTAAACACCTAATTAGCATACTCTTGGCTCTTAAAGATTTGAGCTTTATAAGCACCCAGAAAAGATTGGATTTACATGTTTTTGGTTTTACTTTACAGGGTAATTGCACTGTTTCTAGCAAGAATTTTGGCATACAAAAGGATCAAATCCCACCAGCCAAAAAATGGGTATGAAGTTTTTGAAGCAACAGGGGCCAACAAAAGTAGGAAACTTAAATTTAGATCAATCTAAGTACTCATTCATCAACTATCTTACCACCAGCAACTACATTCGTAACCTAGTGTCTAAGCACAGAAGACGAATGCTCGTAGCAGGATATGATCTTGACATGTCCTACATTACAGACCAAATCTTAGCCATGTCATTTCCTGCAGAAAGAATGCGAGCCATGTATCGCAACCCTCTTTGGCAGGTCAAGTCTGTGCTCGATATGAGACATGGGACACATTACAAGGTAAGTGTAAGGAGCATTTTAACAAGCTCTTGAACTGCTACATTTCAGAAACCTGAACCTGGTTCTTTTTTTTTGCAGGTCTATAACTTGTGTATTGAGGAAAGCTATGACCCATCAAACTTCCATGGTCGTGTTGAGAGATACCCTTTTGATGATAACCACGTCCCTCCTCTGCACATGGTCAAGATCTTTTGTGAAAGTGTTCATTCATGGCTGTCAAGTGATCCGAAAAATATTGCAGTAATACACTGCATGGTATTGCTGCTTAATGTTCTTCAGGATTTGGAGTTGAT
>JAOSBP010000001.1:24059149-24080703 GCA_027563825.1 Erythroxylum mucronatum | reverse complement strand
CAGGGAGGGGCATCGGTTTTTTAGCATTGTCTAGTTGTATTGGCCTGGGAATTATATTTCCAGGAGGGGGAGCTTTGGTCCAGCAGTATTCTTTCTAACTGTACCGATATATCATCAATACAAGCAATCTCTATAGAGGTTCCTAACAGTGGGAGGGGTGATAATGATACCCATAGGTTTAAACAATGTCATTATTATGATTTAATGCAACAATTTTAGTTAATTTTATAAGGATTTTTTTTTACAGTTTAAACTCCTACAAAGAAACTCCTATAAATAAATTAAAATTTTCTCTGAATTCTAATTTCAACAATTTCTGCCGGTGTATTGGGGAGATTAAATATAATTGTATATCCTAGTACCAATTTAAAGGACAACTAGAAGAAGCTAGAGAGGAATGATAAAAGAAAATTCGATAATGCAGAAGACCATAGGAAAGGAATCAGGAAAGGGTGACTATCTCAATTTTTTATATTTCTCCAATGTCAACTATAAGTACGTGTGCAAAGAGTGTTTGTGTAGAACCTAACTCAAAAGAAGGGTCATGTTTTGGAAAATATCTAACAGAAGAACAATGTAAATTATTAGCTAAACTTCTTATAGTGGAAATGCGATAATAAAATGGATCCTTTTGAAATAGGTAAATTAGTCCGTCAAACTAAAGAGCATTATACAAGTAATGGCTTAAAGCAAAACTTTATGGAATGATTTCTTTTTGGCATGGTTGCATTAGTGAACAGTTCTTATATGATGCTCAAGGAAATGGGGGTATACTTTAAAAAGCGTGGTCTTGTTCTAAAGATTGTGAATTTCACAGATTTTGGAAATACAATCTTCTTATTCATCCATAAAAGCATGCACAATTGCTTTGCAGTCTACTGTTTATGCAAAAATAGGGTTTCACTTTCTAGTTGAAGAAGCATCACTCTTATGACTACTATTTAGTTGGAAATCGCATTTCCACATATATGCTAGCTTTTCCCACTTTCGCTGCTGCAAATCCCCATTTTTTTTCTCCATCTTGAACTTTTTCTGGTAAGAATCTGTAAAAGCAGACAAGATGTCAAATATAAGTATCTTTTCTTTCTGATACTACTGGTATTTACTCTTCTTCTCTTTTAAAGGATGGATCTTTTCTTCAGCGGGCACTTTCTTTCTACCGCTTGATGGTGATTTGGTTGGTGAACTTGGTCGGTGGATTTAAAATGCCTCTTCCACCAAACTGTCCCATGCTGTTTGCTGCTATGCCTGAGCATTTTGTTGAAGATGCAATGGAACTGCTCATATTTGCTTCCAGGATTCCGAAAGCTTTGGATGGGGTCCCATTGGTAGTTTCTTGTTGTGTCCAAATGATGTGATTGGCAATCTCAATAGACTTATGTATATGTCTTCTTTGGATTTTAATGTTTCTCTTATCCTTGTTTTACAGGATGATTTTATGAACTTCATTATCATGTTCATGGCAAGCCCAACATATGTTAGAAACCCATATTTGAGAGCCAAAATGGTTGAAGTACTGAATTGCTGGATGCCTAGTAGAACGTAATTTGAGTATTCCAATTTGACATTGATAATCCCAAAAAGTTATTGAATTAGCAAAAGGTAAACGCTTAGGTACTGAAAGTTCTTGGTTTACGTTTGCAGCAGTTCATCTGACACAGCAACTTTATTTGAGGGCCATCCATTGTCCCTCAAGTTTCTTGTGAGGAACCTCTTAAAGCTTTATGTTGACATTGAGTTCACTGGTTCTCACACGCAGGTGATTGTTGTTATCTAAGCTCAGTTTGACTGACTTGTTTATTCAGGAAAAGAATTCCCTTCATCTTTTAATGTATTTCAACTAATTATTGCAAGTAAATTAGTCCCAACTCTTCAATTGTTTGATAGTCATAGTTCTCTGGCTAACTTACTTGGTGCTGGGTACTGCATGTGTCTGATGTGTGTGTTTGTTTATCATACAAAAGAGTTTGATCTCACTAGAAAAAGCTGTTCTTATTATCAATCCTGAGAATCTTTCCTCAAGAGGTTATCTTGATGGAGAGATTCTTTTCTGTTCTTCGAAATCATGAATTGTTAGCAGGCAATTAGAGAAGCATTTTTTTTTCCTTTTCCTCATATAGTCAATTGGGTTAACAGGAGTTGTATAATTCTTCAAGTTGAGTCATCTCCACCTCATCAAACGCACCCTTGATATTTTTACTACATCAAAGTTTATATGATACTGCATATTTACCACCGTGATGATGTCATCTGTTGCTGTACACTAAGCTTCATTTCAGCTAACCTCTGGATAACAGCTTCTCCTATTTGTTAAATTTGATGTCTTAAACTAAACTTAAAGAATATGTTCACTATCTTCACTGCCTCTAATTTTTAATTCTATTCACCTTTTGTTTAGTACCATGTCATACCTTTCACGTAGTTCAGTCCACTAAACTGGATATAACATAGGGTGTGAACAATCAGGTTAGTAACTTCCTTTGCACAATTGATGGTCTATAAATTTATCTATAACCTCCAGCATGAAAATCTTCCACAATTAATACAACTGAGGAATGAGAATATTTTTGTGTTCTTTAAATTCAACTTATGACTGTTTAAGTTTATGTTTTTGTTATCTTGTGCAGTTCTATGACAAGTTTAACATTCGACATAATATTGCGGAGCTTCTTGAATACCTATGGCAGGTTCCTAGTCATCGTAATGCTTGGAGACAGGTATGGTAAAAGTCCTAGAAATATGTAAATTTGTTTCAATTGATAACACATCTTTCTATCCAATTATTCTGTGCTGTTTCAGATCGCCAAAGAAGAGGAAAAGGGTGTTTATTTGAATTTCTTAAACTTCCTAATCAATGATAGCATCTTTCTTCTTGATGAGAGTCTGAACAAAATTCTTGAACTCAAAGCGTTGGAAGCAGAGATGTCAAATACTGCAGAGTGGGAGCATAGACCACTGCAGGAAAGGCAGGAGAGAACTCGCCTTTTCCATTCCCAGGAGAATGTTGGTTTCTGTACTCATAAATGCATGTAATTATCTCGCTGAAGAAAAAAAATACTGAATCAGTTAAATATCCTTGGTTCCTTTCAGATCATCCGAATTGATATGAAGTTGGCAAATGAGGATGTGAGTATGCTAGCATTCACGTCAGAGCAGATAACTGCACCTTTCCTACTTCCTGAGATGGTAATCAGATTTTCCTTTTACCACTCCTTCAAGTAGGTTCCCTTTGCTTTGGTTTGTTCTCAGTAAGGAGCCCTGTATTTTCCACCTTTGCAGATTGAAAGAGTTGCCAGCATGCTCAATTACTTTCTATTGCAACTTGTTGGTCCACAAAGAAAGTCTTTGAGTTTGAAAGACCCTGAGAAGTATGAATTCAGGCCAAAAGATTTGCTTAAACAGGTTAGCTTGAATCTCTACTAACATCAGCTGCTTTATATCTTCTCTTTTTTTGTTCATGCACGAGAAACAAAAAGCCGAAAATCAGGGATTAGCTATGGGAAGGTCGGAAGGTGGTGGGAGTGAGACCAAAGATTTAAGGTTCAGAGATTAGGGGACCACTTGCAATATTTAGATTCAACATGCATATATGACTGCATGGTGTTGCACTACCTAGTGAATCTCTAAGCCTGACATGCCTCTTAGCCCCTAAACCAAAGCTTTTATGATCAGATACACGCCTTCCCTAACTCAATTCTGTTTATTCACTTGAAGATTGTTCGCATATACGTCCATCTAGCTAGGGGTGATGCAGAAAACATATTGCCAGCTGCCATCTCAAAGGACGGAAGATCATACAATGAACAGGTAACTTGATGTGGAAAGTTCCAGAAAGATGGAATTTCCTCATTCTAGTCTGTTCTCAATTGTAATAGTTGATCATTGATAATTTGACACATTTTTTCTGCGCTCCAGTTATTTGGCACTGCAGCTGGCATCCTTCAGAAAATTGGTGGAGAGGGAAGGATTATACGAGAATTCGTTGAGCTTGGTGCAAAAGCCAAAGTTGCAGCTTCCGAGGCAATGGACACTGAAGCTACCCTGGGTGATATACCAGATGAATTCCTTGATCCAATCCAGGTATGACTCTTGCCTTTTCTTATCTTTTTTGTCATTTTGTCACAATGGATTGAAGTTCAGACTTTTATTTGAACTGAACCACAATGAATATGATTCTGCTACCATTTGGAAGCATACAGCACATTGGGATATAGATCGGCATTGGCAAATGGAAGAAATGGTTTTAATATCATGATTTTACTGTTTGTAATTCTTTTTTACACTAATATCCGTTTCTACAGTACACTTTGATGAAGGATCCAGTGATTTTACCTTCTTCAAGAATCACAGTGGACAGACCTGTCATTCAAAGACATCTCCTTAGTGACAATGTAAATCTCCAGCTTTTCTGGTTATATTTCAATTTTGTGGCCAAAAGGGTCTAGGCTCAAATATGGTAATGCTGATACTAATTTATTGAATGTGAGTTGCAGACAGACCCATTCAACCGCTCCCATCTTACTGCGGATATGCTGATTCCGGATGTAGAGTTGAAGGCAAGGATAGAAGAGTTCATCAGATCCCAACAGTTAAAAAGACACGGGGGAGACTTCGGTCTGCAAAGCACAAAAGCTACGATACAAACAACCACAGGTGACATGCTGATTGATTAGGACAATTCTCTAAGATTCTTCAAATTAGTAATTTTAGTCTATTGAGGTTCTACAATAAAGCAGATGCAAAAGATTTTCGTAGCGATAGCGAGTAGATCATATCGCTAATGAATGCTATAGAAAATGTAACATAACCATCTAGCATAATTCAACCACCAGACACAGCAATGATGCACAACGGCCTGTAGCAGTATTTGACATATCACTGGTATATACACATTTCACGCCTTTCCTTTCCCTTTTGGGAGATAGAAAAGTATGTAAAGAAAGCATATGCACACGCCATTAGAAGCCAGGTCTGCTTTTGGGAGTATTTCTTTACATGGTGCTGCACATCCTTTTAACAACGTTCTTCCTTTTGTGCAATAAAATGAGGTTATATTTCCTTAAATAATTAAGATATGTCAAGTAGATAACTTGATGTTAGCCAAAAAGTTGGCAACCAAAACCATCTTTTACACCAAGTGATCTTAAAACATACAAACTGGAGGTTACGCATGCCTTAACCTGTAACTTTGTCAAACGTCTCCCTTTCCCTCCTCTCAGATCTCGATAGTCTTAGATAATCTCTTACAAAGCCTGTCCACGAGGAGTTGCACAATACATAACTGATAGTAAGCCCCAAATTTTGGCTTCTGGCAGGCTATGCCACTGTCGAGGCCAACTTACGTTACCAAATTCTTCAGACAGCTGTTCTGCAGTAATTTGAAGAAAATGCCAAACCCTTCTCGTGGATTACGTACAGACCCTGGCAGTGTTTAAACTTCCAGACATTCTTTCCCATTCTTCCCGATCAAAGCTTGGATATGGGAATAGCTGCCTTCCGCTTTCCATGCTCATGAGCGATGCTTATCGTACTCTTGCTGTGGCGCAGTAAGAACTCTGCAAATAGGATTTGGCTTTCCTCTGATGTTAAATCACCATGGTAGCCCTGCAAATTATCAATATAACATGTTGTTAATCAAAGAACTGTTGTTTGGAGATAACTTAGCACTATCAAAGTGGTACTTTTTCCTCTTATGCGCCCCCATCACAGAATTATCAGTTGGGTCCTGATTACTCTCACATTGTCATGTGAGGTTAACTGAACTTAATTAACCAAGTGATTAATAGAAAATTAAAGAAAAAAGAGTAGATATACAGAGCATGCATGTCATGATCACAAGAATTGAACTGCAGATAAGGTCTCAGCACATTGAGGGACGCACACATGGGAGTAAGCATAGAATCCTAATTTATAGCCAATAAACTTCTTTTATATTGTAGCTGTGGAACTTAATGAAATTGGTTAACACAGCGAATTTCAACTATTCACAGACCTCTGAATGCCAATTCCATTTCAGGGATTGTATTCAAAAATGGCAATTATAACTATCATGGAGCATCATTTGTGTTTGTAATGCCATCAACTATCAATATAAGCCTATACAAGGTGCGTTCAACCATGTTATTTCAATCATCACATTGATCAAAAACAGAACAAAGCATCCTGAATCACAAGAATCAGTCAGCAACAAGAGAATAAAGCAAGAAGAAACAAGCTAAGTCATATTATTTAGAACCAAAAGAACAGAATAAAGCATCCCCAAATCACAAGAATCAGTCAGCAACAAGAGAACAACACAAAAAGAAACAAGCTAATCCATATTATTCAGAACCGAAAAAACAGAACAGAGCATTCCCAAATTACAAGGATCAGTCAGCAACAAGAGAAATGAAGCAAGAATAAACAAGCTAAGTCATTACTTAGAACCAAACTTTAGCTAAGTTATAAGAAGAGAAATGACACAAGAATCACCAAACTTTAGTTAAATTATCTATGTGATACACAGTAACAGTTATTACCAGGCGAGAAACTCTATCACACACAGCATGGTGCATGAGTAGGCCAGCAGCAACTGAAACATTGAAGGAGTCTACCATGCCATTCATTGGAATGCTGCAGTGCAAATCTGAAAATTCTAAGGCCTCATCACTTATTCCCCTGTATCAGGGACCCTCTGATGTTAGTATTGAATTAACTGAAAATTTGAACCTGTACAGATGCTATTCATAATAGCAAGGGGAAAAAAAGAGAACCATAATTGTTGCTACAATATAAAGAGGCATCTCAAGAGTATACACTTTAGAATGCATTACACTAGGAAGTATATTTATAATTTGCTTTCTCATTTGTAACATATAACTGTTTGCTTCCAAATCCTATATTCTGCAAGCAATTAAATTTATGGATAAACTCTTTCAAATACCAAAAAGAGGACAAAAAAATATTGCTCTTACTTTTCTAATTAGCTGTTAAAGTTTGAATAAATACCTATGTTCATTACCAACCACTATTGCAGTAGGGCGTGACCAATCCATGTCATAAATGGAAACCTAAACAGTGCATAAAAGACAGTAATGCATCAAAAAAGCTACTCAACTCAGAACACACTGGCTTTAGTATTTGTTCAAACACATATATTCATTGATTACTTTGTTTAATTAATATCTATATGCGACTGAGCTAGTTAAGCAGTTGCATCTCAAAACAGCCTTGAGAAGAGTTGATTATTCTCAATCAACTAAAGGGAAAAGGATCCATACTGTGTCCCTTCCAAGATGGGTTGTTGCAATTCGATAACCTCTAGATTTAAGAGCTTTGAAGCAATCTCGAGTAGAGTCCCAAAGTTCAATGTCCAACCACTTTTCTGCACCCATACTCACATGGCGGTTTTCCCTGTATCTGCAACAAGAACATAGGTGTGGTGTAAGATACAAACACATCATATCTTCTCACTTCTCACCAAGCTCATTACAAAACAGTAGCAAGACAACTTTTGTGGAGGTTTACACAACCAAGTTTAGAGCACCCCCTCAGTTTCACAAAACATTATGGCAAGCTCTAATTTCAGTGGAGAACAAAGAACAAAACGTTTCACTTGTAATTTAGAACTTTATTACTACAATCAGCTAAGGATTATAGGAACCAAGGCCAAAAATCTGGCATAATCACAAAAACCAAGCAGGTGAGCATAAGAGTTGAATCATTCATTTCACCTCAAACTACAAAGCAGGAGCAAGACTAACTTTTATGGAGGCTGACACAACTAATGCCTCAATTCCAAGAAGCTTAGAGCACCTTCAGTTTCACAAAACAATATGGCAAGCTCTAATTTCAGTGGAGAACAAAGAACATAACGTTTCACTTTTTAGAACTTTACCACTACAATCAGCTAAGGATTAAGGGAAGCAAGGCCAAAAATCGTCGCTAGCATCATCACAAAAACCAATCAGTTGAGCATAAGAATTGAATCATTCATTTCACCTCAAAATACGAAGCACCTTTTGGAGCTGTCGCACGACACAACATGCACAGACTGAAACCCCAACGCATCGGCTGACCTGAACGTGGCAGAAACATTTCCAAAATCACTCAGGCCTTCCACCACCAAGCACACCGAGTAGCTCCGGCTCTTCACAGTTCTCCTAAACTTTTCTTTCCTCTCCTCCATTACGTATGGACTCACAGCCTCCACAACTTCATCACTCGTCAAGTACACCCCATTCGGACATTTGAACGCGTCGAAGTACGGAAACCAACGACCCTCTTCACCGACCAGAGCCTTCCCCTTCCTCTCCATCTTCATCAGCCTCAAAACCTCGTCTTGATCCTTCAACAACTGCTCCACTTTATCGCTTTTCTCTGAGATCTCATCCACTAACTCCATGGAAACCGCCCCATGTATCGAATTATAAGGTTTTGCATGGACTCTGAAAGGACCCACCTCTATAAAAAGCAAATAACCGCGAAAAATCAGAACTTCAACGCAAAAGCAACGAATCAACAGAGAAATCACATTCACGTGTGCCTGCAGCCATAACAGCTCCGAGAAGGCAGATGGGTGAAATTTCAGGTTAAAGATTACCTGCAGGGAGCGAGAGAGGACGCAAACTGAGAATAGATCGAGTGAAAGCGAGTTGAGGGATGGAGTACGCAGGTTGGTTGGAGAATGATGCATGCATTAGGGTTTTGCAAGCTCTCATTTTTGTTGCAAATAAACGAAGGAGAACAGGGGTTGGGGTTTTAGAGGGGTTTATGCTTATGGATAAGGGATTTGGCAATTGAATATGTTTTTAATATTTTTAATAATTAAAAAAACCGAAATATTTTTAATAAACAAAAATATTAAAAATTGTTTTATTATATTTTTCTCTTTAATAATATAATAATATTCAATGATAAATTTTGAAAGAATGTATGATTATTTCTACTTTAAATCTTAATTTTTTAATAAAAATAATACTTTATATCATATATTAACTTTTAAATTTTAATTTTATACTCAAAACTTCTAATAAAAATATTTATTAAAAAATAAAGTGAGTATATTCATATCATTTATGTTGTTATTAGAGATTATAAACTTATTAAATTACAATATGTAACCTAAATATTATCATAATGTATTATAATTCAAAAATCATCGTATTCAGGTGTACAAGACTTTTCGCTTTGTAAGAGTCTAGAACGGATGGACCAAGCAAAAATTGTCATCCCGGAATTCCCTACCAATGTGGGAGTCAACCATTATCACCCCACGTCCGGTGACTGGCTGAGTTACGAAGTTGGTCACTTTCTTCCCTCAAACTCACTCAAAAAGCGACTTAATCTCCTTCCACTTGATCACAAGCTGCGTAGCAATGGAGAAAAAACCTCTCTCTATCAGTCACCGGTTTGAAGTTAGTCATCGTAGGTCTGCTCCCATCACAGACATTTTTCTAAGATCATCCGTTACATACACCATACTTGGTTCAAGAATTCCATCACTTCCTACACGATAAAGTGATCACCTGGAGACTTTGTTTCTCTGAGAATGGTGAGAAGATGACAGGTTGAATTGGAATTCATGTCGGAATGTTCGAAAAGATTTGATCACAAAACATTCACAAAACAGCGAAAACTTGCAAACAGAACACGCGATCGAACTTGACGTTCTGCCTGCTTCTCAACTTCCAAACCATGTCTTTGAATAGTGCAACAGTTTGATGGAAGTGGAGAAAAAAGACAGAAAGAGTCCCATGCCAATAGAGGACCAAGTATCACTTATTTTATGCAGGTAAAAAAGCTAATCCTGCTCACTCTGAATAGTGTAGAGTTATAGGATAACATATGAAAGATGAAGTGAAAAATGTACAATCTGAATCTCTGAGGCCCGAAAAATTTGACCAGCAAAGTCACAGGTGGTCGAGTTTCCTTTAGGATGGCTGCACTTCATTGCACTGCAAGAATAGGATTAGTTACTGGACATCTCTGTCGAGGAGGACGCCTGGTTCGCTTTCCCCATCCGGCAAGCCTAGTCTCCTCGAGTCCTAATTCTCCACATTTAGGCTGCTGTTGTTGGGTTGGAGTAGCTGCAGTTGACGTAGGAGTAGCACAGATTCGTGAACGTTTTCTCCCTCTACCTCCCTTGCTCTTGGGAGAGCTCAGGTGCGACCAAGTTGACTCCTGAATAGCACCAGTTGCTGTAAGTAGTCCTTCAATTGTTTGAAGATCTTCTGTCACATCATTTCTGGACAGGGAAGTAAGACCTGGAAGTATATCTCTTTGAAAGTCCTTCCGTTGCCTTCCTTTTCTCGACTGGCCTCTCCGAGGCCTTTTTGGCAATGTGATCTCATCTTTCATATTTTCCAATGCCGGAGGTTCATAGTGACACTCTTCCACCTCCAATTCTTTCAAATTTAAGGTCATATATTCAAAGTAATCCATTGCTCTCCATGTGAAATCTTCACAACCGATACCATTCGGTGAAGTTGACACATGATCGTTCTCATCATCAGTAAAAAAATCAGAAATTACCTCCACAAACCACTGGAGAGAATCACTTAAGGAAGAGTTCAACTGGTGAGGAGAGGCATGATTATCCTGAAAATTATGAATCCCAGAAGAAGAGATGACAACCAATGCCTCAGCAGCCGTACTCATTAATCCTTCTTCAAAATCTTTTAAATTATCTTTAGTCAAGTCAATCGGTTCTTTAACTTCACCTTTTAGACATTGATCTCCTATTGTAAAATCTTCTTCAGTTTCAAAAATCCCTGGTGCCTCCAGGTCTATCTCAACTGCACCCTTCATCCTGGCTCTTGAAGGAAACCTTGTCAGCTGAGCATCTTCGTCGGTCACACTAACATTCAAATCGATATTGCATCTAGCATCTTCACTAGAATCGGTTGATACCTTAGCTACAAATGAGACGGGATTATAATTTCGATCTGCATCAAGTAAGCCAACTTTAAAAGAGTCAGCATCCTTAATATCTGAAGCACAACCACTGGGCTTTGAGTGAGAGGTTGCAGAAGGTGGGTCTTTTAACAAATGGTTTTCCACTATGGGGAGTCCAAGAATTTTCCTCTTGCTTGAACAGTCACCAACTTCTGTTTTCCTGCACACAGCATTTTGTGAACCTGCCATTGATGCAGAATCCTGCACAAAGCTTTGAGGAAGGTTCTTCAGCATTTCAGCTTTGTGAAAGCTTTGCAGGAAATCCAAGTTCATGTGCTGAGAGCCATTCCTCACTTCAGGAGATCTTCCATTACAAACTGAATTAACTTTAAGCCAAGACAATCCTCCAGTTGGATTTTCTTCAGTTCTTGGACTATCAACAGTGAACTTCGAATCTGAAGTTATGTCCTTCTGGTAATTCTTCAGAAGACAAGTCATATTTGCTTGTCCTCTTGACTTTGCATTCATCAACCAGCCTAAGCCCTTACAATTATTTGTAGAACTACTGGGTGGAATTTGTTCAGAAACAGAACCACTGCTAGGGAACCCATTAGCATAGCCAAATCCAGCTGCACCATGGCAAATCCGTGATTCCTTAGACTCTAACTCTGAAACAGTACATGAGGCGTTTTGGCAGGATTCTGCTCTGGAACTTGGAAATGGTCTTATCATTCCATCATAAAGGCCATGTGCTGAATTTTCCTCGATGGATACAAGATTCTCTCCCAACTTAGTTGAAAATTTCTTCCAGCATGAAAACGAGGATGACTCCAAATTATTTGGGTTGGATTCTGGTTTAAGTGGTTGCTTAACTAGTTTATCTAATCCCATTCCAGATTCAGTATGACTTCTTTCAGAGATTTCCACACCAAAGATCATCTTCTTAATCCTAAGTTCTGTCTTAGTATGGTAGATATCACATCCTTTGCTGCTTCCAACTTGTGATGATTCACAAGGCGTATGCATATATCCATGACGAAGATTTTCAAGTTGTGAATTCCTGTTCCCCAAAATTTGGCCTGAAAATAGCCACATTAAGCATCAGATTGGAGTTCAGATGTGCTAACAGTAATAGCTACTTGCAAGATATCCAATATTTTTACAGATAATCAAAGGTAAAACAAAAGATAAAAGATAAAGAAACATGATGCTTTTGTCAAACACAGAAAGAGAATGTGATACATCTGCAATCTAATGAATTTTTCCTCCTCCACTTGTACTGCAGTTAGGCTGTTTAAGAAGATACAGAATTGAAAAAATCTAAAGAAAGTAACGAGAATTTTTTCTTTCTGTTCTTTGAACATAATTTTCCTTACATAAAAGGAGATAACATCTGTTAGAACACAAAAATACCATTGACGGTTTTCTTTCAGAAGATTGTATGATTTTCTTCATCACAAGTCTTGAAAATGTACTGAAATCTGCAAAAACATGCCTTCACAGGATTATATTGTTGATGTACATTTATGTGAAGATGAGTTTCCCTAGCTATTGTTTTTCCTAATTTCGTGTTGCAGATTTCTATCAGTCAGACTATACTCCTGAGTTTCTGGTATTCATTTTTTGCTATTAATCGGGGGATTTTCTAGGATATATATGATGGAAATCAAAATCATCAATATCATCAGCATTACTCCTGAACTAACTGAGGTCAAGAGAATTCCATAAGGTTTAAATCATCATGCATTACCAGATGTGAAACTATAACATAATGACGACTCCTGTTTCCTTTGATTCTCCAAGTTGGAACTGGATGTATCAACTCTGATGTCATTATCTTCGTAGAGGTTTTGAGAAATTTCCTTGGCTGTACCTTGGATGTCCGAGCAGGAATTTGTAGATGGAATGTGCCCTCCTTGCTTATGGCAAGTAACCACGCCTAGAATACCGATGCAAGCTGTACCAGATGCTTTCTCAATATTAAAAGGTTCATTCAAATCAGTAAATCCTTTTGTCCCCTTTAAGTTCATATTGGGACCAAATGCACCACCATTGCAGAGAGGGTACACACCACTTCGGCAAGACAAACTCACACCATTACCTAAAACAGTCTCATAATTTTTGTTAGGTGAGTAACTATCCAATCCTGACCCACCATGTGTCTGTTGATTATCATCCTCATCACAAATGTACTTGTCTGCTGGAAGTTCAAGATCAAACTTTCTCTGCAACTTTTTTGATCTGACTCCAAAATTTTCATCATCCTCAAACCTTAATGATTTTTGGGGGTTACTACAACCAGATTGCATGAACTTCCCATTCATGTAAATCGGTGATTGGATATTATCAGCATCTGGTATAAATGGCATGTAACGATTAAAATTTGCGTAAAGAGAATTTGGATGTCGATTCTTTTTTTCATCTTCTGGAGAAAAGGCAAAAGAACTTGACTGTGATTGTCCTACAGTATGTAAAGGCATTGGTGAGTCTTTATTTCTGACTTCATTCATAATGTCCATTTGCATCTTATAAAGACGATGAAGCTCCTGAAGCTGGATAATCATATAAGATCATGAAGTAAGAGAGCTGGACAATGCTAACATTTGAAAACCTTTTTGCCAAAAGATGTAAATGTTTCATTCAATTCGTATCATATTAATCATAGCTTTAATGTTATATAACTCACAGGAAGTAAAGCATACCTGGTGTCTGAAAATGACTTCCTGCTTCAATATTGTTTCCTTCAGTTGCTCCTTGTCATAATTCAAGCGGCCATCCATTTCCGGCTTAGACGGAAACAAGGCATGATACCGTCCAAAGGCCTTCTGATGATTTGCAGGCCAGCTCACATTACCAGTATTCCCATTTAACTCCCGCATAGAATCACATCCTGGCAGATACATCTCGTACTGCACCTCAGCTCCCATTCCTGCAAATGTCAGAAAATGTTTTTAAGTTTAGTAGGAAAGAGCAGCTTAGTAAAAGCAAGAAAATCCAGTTTTTCCAGATTTTCTAAACTTCAGTTTTATTATGAACTCGCGTTCAGTACATACCGAGTTCAGTACATAACTTACTCCTGCAAATTTGCAGCAGTATGACCCTTTCATAACCCAATCAAAATCAACATACCGGAGCTATCCGGTACTAGTCAGAGCCGCGTAATGCAGATATGATTCATCTTTAACTTCTAATAACCTATATTATGTGGAACCATATCAGTTCAAAGCTCGAAGAAACAAACGGCCAACTTCTCAAATGAAGAATGAAATGAACCTTTTCACAAACTCTTAGTAAGGCATTGTGGACTAACCCGATTTATGGCTATGTCATTGATTGAAGTTGCAATAACAATTGAAGAATCCGGCCGGCCAGACGCCTCTGCAACCGACGGAGAACTTATAAATATCAAGGGGAAAGAGAAGATTCATCGAAATTCCACTCATAGAAACCAATCAATGAACCAATAATGGAGTAGGAATAATTGTCTAACAACAAAAGGAAGAACAAGCAAAAGAAACACATATTCAAGTCAAACAGCTTACCAAAAATGAATCATAAAGCATAACTGAAAGATGGATGGAGAAAGAGAGATGAAGAGAAAACAAAAGTCCAGGTATCATACTAAGAGAAACAAAAAGAAAAGACTCATAGTAGCTTCCACCACCACCAACCCACACCAGAATTCCCCTCAGAACTCTTTGAAAACACAGTAAAACTCCATTGAAGTCTGAGAAAAACCAAAAAGAACCCAAACAACAAGGTGGGCATCTATGTACTGCCATTAAGAACAATCTAAAATCATCAACACCAGGGGAAAAAAAATCCCTTTTATGGAGAAGAACACAGACCTGCTGGGCCAGTGTCTGATATGTGAACAAGAAGATAAAGAGAGATCCCACAATTCCAGATAAGAGATCTTTCACCTAAAACACAACACAATAAGCCTCTGCTCTCTGAAAGAAACCAAAAGACTTCAACTTTGTCAACTTGTGGTTTCTCCCATTATTGTAATATACTTTGCTTCACCTACAGCTTTGGTTCAATGATTTTCTTTCACTTTCTTTATTCATTTTCTCTCCAATTCCCATGTTTTCTTTTCTTTTTTTAATGGGGTTTTCTCAGGATGTGAAAGATATGGGACAATTTCCTTTCACATTTTCTAGATTCTCTCCACCTTCCATGCTTTTTGGGTACATCACACACACACACATAAATTGTAATTTTCTCAAGTACTTTACTTTCAGGAAATTTTCAGACAACTCCTGGCCAACCCTTTACTCTCAACACAACAGTTACTAAAAGTAGCTGAGCCTCTCTCTCTTCCATGGGATCTTTTCTGCAGATGTCCCTATCACTCCCTTAACAACAACAACCCGCTTATGTCCAACACCCTCGTCATGAATGTACACGTGGCCAAATGGGTAGAGCGTGTTTTGACACACAGCCAACACCATCGCGTGGGTTAGACTTTTCTGTTCGTGTACTTTTGTACAGGAGTGGACTTCCTGGATTATCTGATAAACATGTCAGTTTTTGGTTGTTTTGTTCCATAATTCCCTTAATATCAGCTATTACGGCTGTTCTAAGTGTTAGTGCAGCAGAACCTTACTTAAAAGCATGTATTTCTAAAATCAAGTTAAAATCGAATAATTTTTTCTTTTATCAAAAATTAACAAAATTTTAGTATTTTTATAATAATTTAATATTATAAATTGATTTTTCATCACTTAACATATAACAATATCCAAATCACATATTTCAAGTAAATTATTTAACAAATTATATTTTTAATACAAAATATTAAGAAATATATAAATTAGTTATTTTTATAATGTTATTTTCTATATTTTAAACTCTTTTAAAATAATTTTGTATAAATATAAATTTTTAAATAAAGTCTTTTAACTAATTAAGGATAAGACTGCATATTACTAAATCTCTCCAGACATGCATTTTAGTAAAATTTTTACTAGATTATTATTGTTGTATAAATTTTAAATAAAATCTCTTAACTAGTACTACTAAATCTCCCCATACCTTGCATTTTAGTAAATTTTTTACTAAATTATTGTTGTTGTATAAATTTAAAATAAAAAATTCTCAACTTTTCTTAGTTTTCCAAATAATTATATAATATGGCTTTATTTTTTTATTTTTTTGGGTCATGATAACTTTTAAGATAGATAGATCTAAACTTGGTGTGATGTATTTAATGTTATAATGTCAAGTGATTTTCTTGGTTGTTGGTTGCCCCTTTTTCTTGACCTTATCATTTCCTTTCCTATGAGATAATGGTCAAATGTGTAGTTTGGATTTCATGTATGAAATGTCATTTCTTTCCCTTTCCTTTTCTCAACAAGCATACACTAACTTCAAATACTAAATTATTCCTAATACCTTCCCCTATAATCAACTAAGAATATAAAATATAAAATTGGGTTTATTTTTAGTAAAACATGTTCAAAGGGGAGGGGACACCTCCCATTAGTATTAATAGTTTCTAGTAATGATAAACTGATTCAAATTTTGTCCGACCCGAAGTTGATTGAATTTTAAAACCTTAAAACGATGTTATCTTGTTAGGTTTCAAGTTATTCAACTTTTTAAGTTGAATTTGTAATAAGGAAGAAAAAGTTTAATCATACTGCCAATAATTTCCTTAACCTCATAATCACATTAAATTTGTGTTATTTTTAACCAAAAAGTTAAACTTATACTAACCAATCTGACTCGAGTTACCAGATAAAATTTTAAATTAATCAAATTTCGAAACTTCAAAACAATGTTATACTTTCAGGTTTCAAGTTATTCAAGTATTTAATTTGAATCCATATATAAAAAGGTCTAATCATATTGTTTCAACCTTAGAATCACACTAAGTTTGTGCCTCTTTCTAATAAAAAGGTCAATCCTACACATCTACACTCTTTGATGTTATATATATACCCACTAATTTTCAGGCTTTAACTCATATTATTTTTATAATAAATATAAATTTAATTGCATATAATGACATGTTAATTATAAATTTTAAGTGAATTATTTAATTAATTCATGAAGTTGAATTTTGTAATAAATGGGACACACAATAATCAAATGTGGCTGTCTCTTGTTGGAGACATGTATTAAATGGTACCAATAACAGGGAAATTGACAGATAGCTACTGAATGATATCATTTACTTCTAAAGGTGTATTAAAAGTAAAGTAGGAAGCCAAATTTCATAACCCCACCAAAGTTGAATGTTGGTTTCTTAACTTTATTTCAAGAACAGTTTAACATTAAAAAAATGCCTGTTTTGTGGCCCCAAATGGAGATGATAGGCCCGTGGTCAACGAGTTAGGTTCGAGTTGACTAGACCACGGGCTCTGCTTTTAAATAAAATTGAGTATCGGGCTGGGCTTAGGCTATTTGGGCCCAATCAAACTATAGACCCCGACATATATTAACAAAACGATGTCATTTTGTTAAAAATAACATCACTTTAATGTTTAAATTAAGAAAATAATTTAGGTCTTGGGCTTGAGCCCGACATCTCTAAACCTAAACTCAAGAACAAGTGTAGTAGAGAGGAGACAATAATTGAAAAATGAGATTACCATCAAAGGTCTTGTGATTATTTTTTAAATATTAAAAAAAAATTAACATGTCATGAAATTAAGAGAAATTTAAAGTGTTGTCAACTTAAAATTTAAAATAAAAGACTACAACAACAATATCTTAGTAAATATTTAACTGATACACGAAGTTTGGAAAAGTCTAAAAGTACGCATCATTAACCGAACTAATTGAGAGGATATTTTGGATGCATTCACAAAAAAAAAAGAAAAAATTTAAGAATTATTTGAATACAAAATAATAATAGTAATAAAATAAACGAATAATTGCATACAAATAACGATGGACTAAGACAAGAATACAGAGATTAAATAATAATAATAGAATAAAAATAAAAGGATTATAATAATGTAATAAAATAAATAATTATTTATTTATTGTCCAGTAGAGTTAGTTAATGCGTATGTTTTTCCCTTTTAATGAATCCACTTAATGATGGCATTTTCGGATTGTGGTCCAATGAGAAATAATTTTTATTTATAATTTTTAATTAAACATTTTAAAAATTGAATCAATTATAATATTAAAACCATCAATTTTTATTAATTACCACTCATAGGAAAATTATGTTCATATCATAATTACCATCACGCATAATATCTGGGAATAGTTCCTCTATTTTAGTTGACTAATTTTAATTATGTGATATTAAATCTAATTCACATATTTATGTGGGGCTCACATAAATATGTAACTAACATTGACTGAAACAAAGTTGGAACGTCATTTTTGGCACAGAAGATCTGGTGCGATAAGATTTATTCATATTTAATCTTGATTTGTCTAGGCTTTGAGTACTAAATTTGATTTGATTAGTAGAGTTTTCATTTATTAATGGAAAATAGATTTTAAAGTATCATTTTTTATTTTTTATTTAGTGTTCAAGCATTTAAAATTTTTAATTAAGTAATCAATAATTTTATAATATTAACAACTCAGTTCAAACCATTACATTTGTTAACAATTTTAGTTACTTAGTTAACAATTTTAAAATTTTAGCACTGAATTAGTTTCGTAATTTAGAAGCTATTATCTCTTTAATAATTAGATCTAACAAAATGATCACTCAACAAATTAAGTTTGTAGTTGATTTGATTTTAGTCCGAACTCGATTAAATTAGACTTGAATCGGGTAAACAGGAGTTAAATTTGGACCCGAGTTCGAACTCAATCCTACCTATTATGATTCATATCTATATGTTCATGTAAAAGGATACTATAAACCATAAATCTTCTTTCATGTATATAATCCATCATTTTTAGTAAGGATTTAACAACTCAAATCAAAATGGGTCAAGCAACAATAAATGTGTCATTTTATTCAGTAACTTAAAAATCAATTGACCAAAAAATTTAGGATGTTGCTTTGATTTTAACAAATGTTTTAAAATAGGACCAAAAGCTAAACCAGTAAGACAAAATATTTAAGTTTTAAAAGATTAATTTAATATTAGACATTTATAAGGTCGATTAAATATTAATTAAAATTAAACAATTTAAAATATAATTGAATGAGACTGTTTTTATCCATAAAAGAATTTGATGTTTAATTGAAAATTTTGTTAAATGAAAATTTATTTATTTATTTTAGTTTATAAAATCGATTAGTTAATAAAAATTGACTGATTAATTGATAAATCGGTTCATTTTTAACAATAAAAATTATTAAAATAAATCCAGTCAAAAAAATTTAAAACTAAATTGAAAAGTAAGATGATTCTAATATTTACAGTTACACCGGTCAAATCAAATCAATTTTATAATAGTTGATTTTAACTAGTAAAGCTTCCATTAATCTTAGTCCAAGGCATCTTTAGGATTATTAATTTAAAGTTAAGATTAATTAGTTTGATTAAAATTTAATAGATGAATTATATCATCATATAAATAATATTTATTTACTCTATGTGAGATGTTTATATTTAAATTAATAATTTAAATAAATTATCAATTTAAAGTCAAAATTAATTAGTTTAATTAAAATTTAATAACTAAATTAGATTGTCATATAAATAATATTTATTTAGTCTATGAGTGATGTTCATACAATTATTTTTCAATCAAAAATTAAGAGGAGATTTTTTAAAAAAATTTAAAATTATAAAATTTCAATAATTTTACACGTGAATGTTAGTGTTAAGTGTCTTTTATTGTTATTTTTGTAGAAATTTTAAAAAAATATTTTCTCAAAAATTAAAAATAATGAAAATTAAATAAATTTAAAATTTGAAAATTGAAAATTGAAAATTGAAAATTTCTTAAAAAATTTGCCTATGTCTCATGCCCTTTCAGAAATTGAACGTTGTCTTTAAATGTGGGTCAAAAGGCGGCTTGCAATTGTACGCTATCTTGCTTTGGTTGCTACGTCAATAGGTGCCTTTACCTACCCTTCCCTTCACTGCATCAGACCCCACTGTGCACCATCTTTCCTCTTGTCTTGTGCACTTCTTTTGATCTATGGCTGATTTGGGTTAGTGGGTTTTCGTCCTCGAGCTTCTTCCCTCTGAAAGTTTTGTTCTTTCCTCGGACTTTCATTGCTTCTTGCTGTTTTTTCCCTGAAAGTTTTGTTCTTTTAAACTCTCTGTTACTTGTCAATGGAGGCAAAGCTTTTGAGAGCTTCCTTACCTGCAATCCCAGCTTCCGTTGCATCTTCGAGGAAGGGTAGCTGTTTCTCTGGCCTAACCGGGAAAATCTCGTTCACATTGCCACCTCTCCTTTCGAAGAGGCGCATTCGTTCGGTCCAAGCTTCTTCCAATGGGTACAGTCGTACAGATATAGCACCTCCTTTTGTCCATGTTTGTAATTGCCAATGTTCCGGGTTATAACTCTTTGATGGACATCTTGTTTTTCCCCTCCTCGTCACTGAAACTAATTCCTGAGTTAAATTCGTGTTGTTTGTCTTTGGACAAGGTTTAATTGTTGATTTCAGATTTCATTTTGAGTGGTTTATGCTGTGTATTGGTAGCTCTCCAAGATCGAACTTGTCTTGTCCGTTTCATTGTTGTTGAATTTGGCTTATATGCTAAGCTTTTCTGAGAATGGTAATGTAGTATTAATTGAGGTTCTAATTGTTAGCTGCTTTAGATTGATCTTTTTGTTTATTGAACTAATGATTCTTTCTTAATACATCAATATGAATGTGAACTGATGTCTGATATTACGTGAGGGTATTTATGACTGGGTATTAACTCATTCATTCTTGTGGTTGGTGTTATCTCCTCTTTTTTTTGGGTTTCTTTCTGGGGTTGGGCTTTTTGCTACTAATTTGTTGCTAAATGGAGTGTCATAATACATGAGACCTTATGTTTACACGAGTGAATGATGGTACTTGTCTTTTCTGTGCAATGTATGATACTGCTATCTGGCTTTGGAGTTATTTTATCTGACCTGTTAAAATCACGATAAACGTAGAGCTAATTCGTTATGTCTCCTATTCCTGTTGTGTAGGTTTGAAAAGAAGAAAAGGGTAGATGAAAGTGAGAATTTGAAGCTAGAAAATATTAGAAATTCCTTGATTCGACAAGAGGATAGCATTATATTTGGCCTTCTTGAGAGATCCCAGTACTGCTATAATGCTGATACATATGACCCACTAATGCTTTTGTGATGGATGGTTTCCATGGCTCTTTGATAGAATATATACTTAAAGAAACTGAAAAGCTTCATGCCAAGGTGTGTTGTAATTAATCCTCTGAACTTGCAAAGAAAGATATATGCTTTGCTGGTTTTCATATTTTCTCTACGTTAGGTTAGTAGATACAAGAGCCCTGATGATGAGCACCCATTCTTCTCAGATGACTTACCCGAGCCACTGCTGCCACCTCTGCAGTATCCACAGGTAAGATTCTCAAATACTACATTGATAATTGCGATACCTAATATTTGGTAAATCGTGCTTTCTTTCTCTCTCCCTCTGTATGTGTGTGTCTGTTGTGCATGTCTGGGTACAAATTCACAAATTTGCGGTGTTAATTTCTTCTTAACCATGATATGAAACAGGTACTGCATCCAATTGCTGATTCAATTAATATAAATAAGAAAGTTTGGGATATGTACTTCAG
>JAOSBP010000001.1:24032710-24048298 GCA_027563825.1 Erythroxylum mucronatum | reverse complement strand
TTTCTTAACTCAAACCCATCAGCCAGTTAAAAGAATTATTTGATATGCATCAATGAATCATTCAAAGAACTATATGAAACCAAAACAAGTCCGCAGCGGCAGTACTTACAGGCATCAATTTCATCGTCCATGTCTCGTGGATCATTCTTATATTCATCTAGAGATTTTCTCCTTCCATTCCATCGGTTCCTTTTTTGACCCCTTCCTCTCTTTGGCATTGCTTACTGATCTGTAAACAATAACTCCAGCTTATTTCAGATTGAACTGATTTTAAACCCTACCAAACCAAACCATTACACCATTAATACAGCTCAAGAAAACCACAACAGCATTCATTCATAAGTTAACAAAACATATGGTAATGAAAGTTTAGCTCCCATGACTAGCTAAAGCAGCTGGGAACTACTACTATAGACATTAAAGACCCTCCCAAAATCAAAAGAAAAACAATAAAAGGAACATAGACATGCTCTGGGTATTCAAAGTTCGGTTACCTATAATTCAAAAATTATATAGTACCTCGAGTGAACTCCCAAAACTTGTTCAGTTGAGAAAGAACGAAACTTTAATGTTTTTTGGTGTAAAGAAGGGACGTCAGATACGACGGTGGCTCGACGCGGCGGCGGCAAGTTGTTGAAGCAGCGTCTTGATTTCACAGAGGAAGAAGCAGCAACAACGCCCGTAGTGTTATATGACAGACCTAACGGCTGTGCCTTAACAGTTCTTAATTTTACAAAAATAATATTTTAATTTTTTTCATTTTTTGTCTCAAAATAAATATTAAAATAAAATTCAGTTTGTTGAAATTAATAATTATAATTTTATTAAGATAATTTTTAAAATTCAAAATATTATATTTAATAACTATTTTAAATAATAAAATTTTGAGCTCATAGTTATTAGTTTAAAAACAAAATATAAATTTTATTACTTATTTGATTATTCAATTTTTATAATTATTAACATTTATTACATTATTGTGCAAGAGATTAAGATAAAATTAATTGAAAATTTGATATAATTAGTTTTAAAAACTTTATTTAGTATTTAACAATTAATAAAAAAGTAAAAACCAAAACTAAAACCAAACAAATTAAAACAAATAAAATAATAACTCATCGAATAAGTAATAAGCAATGAAGCTAGAGGGCAATAATTAACTCCCGGAACTGGTGAACCAGAAGTACTAGATATTGACATATCAAGTCCTAACTTTGCTAATGGTTATCATGATTAATATGCGGAGAGACGGAACGAAATGAAAATTTGGAGACAAAACAAAATAAAAATTGGATATAGTAAGATGTTTGGTTGTGATGGACAAAATAAATAAAATTGTGTTCGTCTCGAAGACAGAAATGTGTTTAATTGTAGTTAACAAAACATAAAAAAACAGTATCGATGACTAAAGTACCCCTGTAGTATAATATGATTGGAAATATGTAATCCGTTAATTATTTAAAACGAATGATTTGTATTAGTGATTTAATTGTATCTATAAACAGGGAATTTAAAAAATGAGTAATAAAAAAATTTAATGAAATGAACTATTGAATAGAAAAATTTCGTACAAGTTAATAATAAAATGAATTACGTTAAATATTTTTATAATTGTATCTATATTTATTTTAATTGTATTTGTAATTTTTTAATTATGATGAAATAAAATAAAAAACTTAAATATTTAATGAAATAGGAAACCTAAAATTTAAATCAAATGACAAATTAAAAATTCTATTACATAATAATTTAATAAAACATTTAAGCATTAATAGAATTAATTACATACGAGAGAGAAGAGTTGCCAGAGAGGAGTGATTTTGATGAGTTTGTGAAACGCAATAACCATACGATGTTGTGGAAGGAAGAGTATTTCTGAAAATTACTTATATGTTTTGTTTCTGTCACAGGAACAAAAAATCTTATCCCACAATTTTGAAAAGAACAAAAAATTTATATTTTTGTGATCTAAAGTCAGAACAAAAATAAATTGAGGCAACAAACATAGAATTTGTGTTTTGTTATTTGTCTCCACCGACAGAGACAGTAACCAGAACTAACGTAATAGTCAATATGACACATAAAAATCCGTCTAAGACCTTACAAGACCATCTCAGCCTCTTGACTCAATCTTTCAGGATGATCAAAACCCTAATGATGAAAATTTCAATCCTAATGAAGATAAGTTAATTCAATTCCTCCACAAACTTCACACAATCTCAGTCACAGTAAGCAACAAAAGACTCTCCACCCAATTTGCAATTGTGGCAGGAACCAATAAGTGCTAGTTCTTCTCCAAGGTGTCAAAAGATAAACATTGATTGCCTAGTAAGTTCGGAGAGCAGGTAAATTATGGTACAGGTAAATTATGGTTCCCTCTATTCGGGCCAATATTTCAAACTGACCCCTTTCGATAGGGTCACATCATAAGGCCTGAACGTATTCAATTGCCAGGATTTTAACATTTGACAGATCAATTCAAAACCTTCATAAATACAGTTAGCCAGAAAAAGATTATACAACATCAATTTGATGTGGATGGTGGCGGCTTTTGTTCTTCCACTATTGATGGCATGTCCTGCTCGTGTCCAACAGGTATACAAGGCCTCCATACTGTTTCCGCTCCTAAGTCCATGAGTGCAATGCCCTTTGCAGCCAGATCAACCCTGATCTGATCACTCCTTGAGAAGTCCTTGTTTTTCCTTGCAACTGCTCTGTCCTCTATCAGTTGCAGCACCTCGCTTTCTTCTATTTCTGCTCTGATCAATGCCTTATTTTTAAGCTGTTGTAATACCTGTCAGGTAAGTTATTATCAATAATTTTCAACAGACCAAATACCAAGACATGAAATTCATAAAATAATGTTTGGAAACCTCACCTCAACATAACTACGAGGGGGTTCCAATCCTAGAACCTTCAGAACCACCTTAACTTCTTTCTCAACCTCAGTAAGGGATTGAAGTAGAGATAATTGTTGCTGCTTTTGTAGTTTCTTCTGCAAATTTGTAACGAAGAAAAACCATAAAAAGAATCTTTCAAGACAAACATGAACTAATGCAGTATCGAATGCCTGCAAGCATGCATACATAAAATGGGCACCATAACTACCATAATGAAATGGGTTTCCAGGATTGCACCTTAAGCATGGTTAATGAACTGTTTATAAACTTCAACGCATCTTGGAATGCACCAGTCAATAGATTTGAAGTGTTCAAATCATCTGACATTTTAGTCTCAAATTCATCACGTAGTTTACTGATGCACTTCCGGGCATCTGCACTGACTGCAACTGCTTTACCATTCTCAACTGCTCCCTCCTTCAGCTTTGCTTCTTTAAATGATAACGAAGCATTCTCACAATCTTGCAATGTCTGCATACATAGCAGCACTTTCAATTTTGCAAAAAGGTTCTGTAGACAAATACCTGTCTATGTACACAAATACATGTGGGCTAAATGTGCTCGTGCAGTCTGTGTCGTCCAGCAATAAAAGGATGCAGTTACTGGGAAATGAAGCAAATTCTGGAAGCATTACATCAGTTATATTGCAGAGGTTTGATTAAATTCCAAGGAAAAAAGTGAAAGTCAAGCCAACAATTCCAATACAATTGAGCATTTAGGCTTCCGTGTACTGGCCCAAGCACTTCTGCCTGCAATCATGTTTGACATTAAGGTTGCACAAACAACCCTCTCATTTAGGTCCATAATTCAAACAGCTCCAAACAAGTTTCAACTGATAACAGCTTAAGATCAGGCATACATTTGCAAACAAAAGCTTCTAAGAGTGATAAGCTTCAAACCTGATATATGTAGAAGATGGCATCTGATGCACTTTCCAGCTGAACAACCGAGTAATTCAGAGGAGAACCATAATGTGTGCTGATCAGGAAGTATCTCAAAGCCAGTGGGTGGTAACGCTCAGTGATCTACGATAAACGTGATACATTACCTCAGACAGACATAAGTAGTGTTTTACATTTTTTCCTCTTTTTTGGTGAACCTGTTGAGATGAGGGAGAAAGAAATAAAAACAGAAGAATACTTGGAATATGAATTTACCTGACGAATTGTGAAAAAATTACCCAACGATTTTGACATTTTGACATTATTATTTGTAACATGTCCATTGTGCATCCAATAGCTAATATTGCACCCACTGCATGCAGCACAACTTTGTGCTATCTCATTTTCATGATGGGGAAATATCAAATCAAGTCCACCACCATGAATGTCAAACTGGAATGTGAGATAATGTGCACTCATCGCACTACATTCTATGTGCCATCCTGGTCTCCCAGGACCCCAGGGACTCTCCCAACTTGGTTCACCTGGCTTTGCTGCCTGCAGTTATAAACAGAAAATTGAGCATAATGCACACAAGATTATACAATGGCAGTTATATTCATGAGATATTACCTTCCACAATGCAAAGTCCGCAGGATTTCGTTTCCTGGAGTCAACAGCAACTCGCTCACCTGCTCTATTATTTTCCAGTCTCTGCCCAGATAACTGACCATAATTCGGGAATTTGTCAACAGCAAAGAACACATCTCCATCAACTATATAGGCAAAATCATTGTTGACAATCTGCAAAATACAAGCTTTCCCTTTAAAAAATAATGCAAATTAAAGCTCTTGAAATAATCACACCATGAATATGGTAACTTAATCGTGTAGGCTGTCATTCAATACATTCAAAACATCCTATGAAAGGACAACATAAGCCTCCAAGTGATATCATTATCAAGAGATAACTGGGCTCAGTGGGGTTGTTATTCATGAAAAGGCAAATACAAATGAACTCCTTAGATAAAATCAACAATTCTTCAGTAAGTATGCTACTGAAAATCATTGGTTTCCATGTGCAATCTCTCACAAAATAGAATAGCCAAGTTGTCCTTGTTAGGGACCATGTGGCAGCTTTAACAGGCTAATAATTTGCTTCTTCAACAGCTGCAGGTTGAGTCTTGTAGAGACCTCCTAACTCAATTCTTTTAGTAGAGAAAAATAGTAATTGCAAAGCATATATACTTAAGGGCCTGTTTAGTAGCCCAAGGTTCATTTACATAAATTGTACAACAAGATGGTTGATCATTCTTGAGCATAAACTTTGATCTGTAAAACATGTTCCCATAACACAGCGGTTATGCAAGTACAAATCAGAGGCTAGATTCACTAAAGGAAAAAAAATGCTTTAAAAGAGTAAAAAACCTGTGTAATCAAATCCTTAATCTGTTCAATGTGGTTGGTGACACGAGGCTGATGGGTAGGAAGAAGGCACTGAAGATCAGCCATGTCAACAAGATATTCCTCACAGAACCGATTGCTCAAATGCAATGGATCTTCACCAAGCTCGTTTGCCCGACGAATTATCTACAAGTAGTTGGATATTAACAATCTAGCCAAAAAATCCCTAAACAACATATTCATAACCTGTCTATGGATATATAAGATGAAAGATGCTTTACTAGCAGATACAGGAATGGGAAGGGAGTTGTACAAGCACTTACATTCCTACAATAAATACTTTTAAGAAATCAAGAAAACTGCAGCCCTCTTTTTTTTCTATTCTTTAGAAACAAAAGAAAAAAATCAAACTCCCACTGTTAGCATAGTTAAGTCCACTGCTATCTAAGAGTCTGATTTCTCTCCTGTAAACTCCTAATAATTGGGCAGCGCATCAACTCAATATCACATAAAAGTAACTTTCTTATCAAAAGAAAAAACATAAGAAAAAATTGAGTCCTGAAAGGTATAGCACCACTATGCATTTCCAAAAGAAAGAAAATTTCTTAAAAGAGAGATGTTGATAATTATTCTGGTTTTGCGTCGAACGCATCAGCCAGCTTTTTTCCTTCAAAGATAAAACTAACAAACTTGACATAGTCTACATAGGTTTAGATACAAAAATGAAAACAAAAACAAGTTTTGATCTGGAACCACATCCTTTAGCTATTCCTTGTAAAAGTAAAACCAGATTATACATCCTAAACACTAAGTTCATCATACAAATGGTTGATTGAGTATATGATTTCTCATCAATCAATAAACTGTCTCTAGCTTGCAGCAACAACATTTTAATAGCAATATAATATGGCTAAAGTAAGCAGAAACCAGTACCAAATTAAAGCCTCTAAAGATGTTCAAGGATGCAAATAATCATGCCTCGCATCACATGCATTACAATTCTCACCTTATCATCAATGTCGGTGAAGTTCCGCACGTAGGTCACCTCATAACCCAGATATTGCAAGTATCTGTGGAACCATAATACAAACCGATGTTCGAAAGGGATTCAAACCAAATTGATATATTTAAAAAAAAGTAAAACTAAAAGAGATCATAATTATTGGAAAAAAACAGACAAAAAGGAGATAAAAGCATACAAATATGCATAAATACACATATTGTGGAACTTATGCGTAAAATCACAAATTTAGAGAGAATGAGAAAGAAATGGATGAATGAGATTTGAAGACTAGAATTGAGCAAGGTTACCACAAGAAACATCAAGACAGGCATAAAAAAGAAAATAAAATCAATATCATCTTGGAAAGAATCAATTATTTTAGCGAAAAACTAACTATTGTATCAATATCATCTTGGAAAGAATCAATTATTTTAGCGCAAAACTAACTATTGTACTAAATTTTTTAAGATGTATTTGAATTTATCCTTTTATTAGTCCGCATCTAAGGCTCCAGAGACTATTGTAATTCCACCTAAAGGAAAAATTACTGACGCAGCAGTTGTTTTAAGTAAATGGCACTGTCAAGTAGTAAATTGAATAAGCATTTTTCACAAGATTAAAATAGCAAAAACCAAAACATCACTCTGAAGCGAATTAAACAAGTGTACTGCAAAATACATATTCCATAGACCATTTCCTTTTTTTTTCTCTCTAGGAGGAACTATATGTAATTTTAATAATTCCAACAAACAAAACTTTTTCCCAAACACAATAAAACGAAATTCAATAACCAAAGAACCAATTCATCTCCCAAAAAAATTGTAAAATCGAACGAGGTCATGTATCAGTGTGTGCAAATTTATGGATAGATTAAGACCTGAAGAGAACATCGAAAGAGACGGCCGCACGTGCATGACCAATGTGGCTGAAATCGTAAGCTGTGACACCGCAAACGTACATGCTCACTTTGCCACTGACTTTGGGCTTGAACACCTCTTTCTGTTTTCCCAATGAATTGTACACCATCAACTCTTTCTTCTTCGACATTTTCCGATCCACCAAACCCTAACCCTAAATCCCGAACGAGGGAAGTGACGGTGCTTGTGTTAGTGCTAGCCAATCTACGAAAGAGAAGCGAAGATCTTTTCTTCGAGGGCCTGAAGGGAAAGCCAGACTTGATACTCTTGGCCCAATTGATAGAACAATACGAAACTAACCCGAACAGCTCTTTATAGATTGACACGAATAGCATTAACTATTACTATAGACATTAAAGATCCTCCCAAAATCAAAAGAAAAACAATAAAAGGAACATACACATGCTCTGGGTATTCAAAGTTCGGTTACCTATAATTCAAAAGTTATATAGTACCTCGAGTGAACTCCCAAAACTTGTTCGGTTGAGAAAGAACGAAACTTTAATGTTTTTTGGCGTAATGAAGGGACGTCAGATACGACGGTGGTTCGACGCGGCGGTGGCGAGTTGTTGGAGCGGCGTCTTTTTCTTGATTTCACAGAGGCAGAAGAAGAAGCAAGTGTTATATAACAGGCCTACGCCTGTGCCTTAACAGTGCTTAATTTTACAAAAATAATATTTTAAATTTTTTTCATTTTGTATCTCAAAATAAATATTAAATTAAAATGAATAATTTATAATTTTACATTGGAGTTGTATAAGCTTACAATTTTTTTTAATCTAAATATCTTGTATATTTCAAATATATTTTTAGTATAAATTTTAAATATATATATTATTTAAAAATATATTTAAATTAAATATTAACTTTTTATATGTATTGAATAAATATTATTATTATTTAATAATTTAAAACTCAACTATTTAAATAAATATACGAAAAAAATTAATCATTTAAAAGATTAAATTAGAACTTAAAATTTTAAGCAAGTAACACTGAAATAATTTTTAAAAAATGTATATTAAAAATTAATTAACTATCTAATTTTCTTAAATAAGTTTTTAACATTTTAATTTATTTTAATAATTTATGATGTTAAAAACTGAACAATTTATTAATTAAGTGAATAATTTTTATAAATTAATAAATTTTTACGAACTAAAATAAATCAATTAATTTAAATTCAATAATTTTTTAACTGAAATTTAAAAAATTTTATTAACAACAAAAATCTCTTTCAATCATATTTAGAATTATTTAATTTAATTTAATTTTTAACTAATTTTATAACGGTCTAACACTGATTAAATTTTTTAAACCTTAAATATCTTATCTTACTGGTTTAATTTTTAGTTCAATTTTTGAAATATCTGTATTATTAATGTATTATTTTTAAAAAATATTTTGTATATTTTAAGTAGTATTAATTTGATTTATGTTTATTTTTATCTAAGTAATTTATAAATCAATTATGTTTTTTTTGACAAATAAATCAATTATGTTGAAAATTCTTTTTTTTATATATCTTATTTATTAACAAAATTGTTACTTTTTGATGATTCATAATTGTTAAAAAATAAATATTTCGAAATATATCGAGCTTGAACCCAAGATAAGGCCAGTCCAAGCCTCTGCTGTGGTGTCTCGACTCTCGTCCCTTCGGGTCCATGGCTTCGTACACTCACTATTCACTCACCTTCCCTTCACTTCCAAAGTCACTGAGACCTTTCCCTCCCAAATTCCTTACCCTGAAACCTTTGTCATGGAGTCCCACAACCGGACCCAGAAGCTCACCAGCTTCCTTTTCAAGTACTACCGCCACCACCAGCAGAACAAATGTGGAAGATGCGAAAACAGACCCAGAAGCCATGAACATCGACAATCTTCACCGTTTCATTGACCTCAACGTAGGCAAATGGCACGGCTCTTTCCATGTGAGAACCCCTTTTGCTTTGATGAAGTTTAGCTCATTCTTGCAGCTTGATGAAAGCAACCTCATTTTTTGCTCTACCGTCTCAAGTGTGTTAGTTAGTTTCAGTTTCTGTACTGTTCATGGTTGTGTCTGGTTACTTATTTAAAGAAATGAAGCTTACATTTTTGATGGAGGAGCTTGTTTTATGTGTTATTGTTGTATATGGATCATAATCTTGAAGTTTTGAAAAGGAAATGGACATTTCTTGATGAATGTGTTGGTGTAGTGGAGGTTTTTCTAAAAAGGATACGGCTTTTGACACAAATGTATATGAACTTGTGTTCATAAGCACAGAAAAACAGTAAGATGTACGGTCTAAGAGACGAGCATGTCGTAATCCATATTCATGTATACGGAGAGGCAGAAAGTTTACATATAAATATGTTGTTGTAAAATTAGTTTTCTTTAAGCATCATCAATATTAATTTAATATTGAATCAGCTGCTCTTGACTCCTAAAGATGTTGGCACTTGGCACACTCAATTAGTCGAACCTCATTATTAATCTTGAGCTGTCATCTTTTTGTGTTGGCAGCAATTTGATGCACATGGAAAATTGATGCAGAGAGTGAGTACAAGACTTTCAGTTAGCTCTTATGGAGAGGATGATCTCATTAGTCTTATTCAAACGTGAGTTTCATTGATTAATATGACCTGTGAACGGAAAATTTGGTTTTAGTTTAGGTGATTTGGCTTGATCTGTTGTCTCTTGTAGACTGTACATAAAACAACCCTCAACGAGCACTTCCATCTCTGGAGATAAGGAGGAGCCAGAGTGGGCAGAGTATAAAATCAAAGAAACTAACATGTTTACTGTTGACAAGTATCAACAGGTGAGATTTTTCTCATGCTTACGACTTTCAAGGTTTTGTGTTATTTTGTTCCTTAATTCAATTGCCAAAAAGTTAAAATTTCCTTGTTTTTCCCCATTAAATATCCATAATGTATAGTCTGCAGATTGGTTTCTTCCCCAATGAGAGAGCTTTTGCTTTAAGATACCAGACAGCTGGTATGTTAGAAACTGTGTTGAGGCAAGGGGTGCTTGGTGAAGATGATACTGGAGAAAAATCACCCAAGTCAGTTCTTCTTTTCTCAAAAATTATGTTCTTTTCCAGATTAGTTTATTAATTTATGATGGTTGAAAAACATTGTAACAGCCTTTGTAAGAGCAATTTAGAAAGTGAAACCCGAGTCCAATCTCTTTAGTATATGTTTGATTGTGTATCTGGAGTTATTTGTAGAAAGTAGTTAATGACAGATAAATGTTCACATTCTTGTAGTTCTTTATGTTTTCAAGATCAATTTACGAATTTATGATTGTTGCAAAACATCATAATAGCCTTCTTAACAGCAATTTGGATAGTGAAAATAATATCTTTATTATATGTTTGATTGTGTATCCATGGAGTTATTTGTAGAAAGTAGTTGATAACATAAAATGTTCACATTCTTGGAGTTCTTTATATTTTCCAGATTAACTTATGAATATAGCCTTCTTTTACAGCAATTCGGAAAGTGAAACCTGAGTTCGAAATATAATTTCTTCAGTGTATGTTTGATTGTATGTATCTATAGAGTTATTTGTAGAAAGTAGTTGATGACAGATAAATGTTCTCATTCTTGTAGTTCTTTATGTTTTCAAGATCAATTTATGAATTTATGATTGTTGCGAAACATCGTAATGGCAATTTGGAGAGTGAAACCTGAGTCTGATCTCTTCAGCATATGTTTGATTGCATCTCTGTGGAGTTTTTGGTAGAAAGTAGTTGATAACAGATAATTCACATTCTTGTCCTTCTTTATGTTTTCAAGATCAATTTATGAATTTATGATTGTTGGCAAACATCATAATAGCAATTTGGAAAGTGAAACCCGTGTCTGATCTCTTCAGTATATGGTTGATTGTGTGTCTGTGGAGTTACTTGTAGAAAGTGATTGATAACAGAAAATGTTCACATTCTTGCAGTTCTTTATATTTTCAAGATCAATTTATGAATTTACAATTATTGCGAAGCATCATAATAGCCTCCTTAGTGGCAATTTGGAAATTGAAACCCGAGTCCAGATAATAATTTCTTCATTACATGTTTGATTGTGTATTGTTAGGATCCAAAATCCTAACAAGCTCCAATCCAGTAATCAACAATAGCACAAGAAACTTAAGCAGAGAACCAATAAGAAAAACAGAAAAGAAAGAGGGGATGAAGAGAAATTCAGTGTATTGACATGCTAAGCTTCGAGAGCGAGCTAACCTCCTCAGGACATAGTTTTCATAACCAATTCACAGTGATGATCCCCACCCGTCCCCACACAACATCTTTTATTCCCCTTTTTTAACTAACTATCCAACTCAGCATCATATCTTTCCTCAAAATCCCTACACACTCTCCAAATTACCAATCTGCCCAAACCTTCTCTTCCTACTATACTGCTGATTATAACGGGTCTCAACATGTATCTGTGATGTTCATTTTCTTTCTGCAACCATTTATACTGGTTTTTATCATGTTATTGCTTACTCATTCCACTCATTTTGTTTTACTTTGCAGAAATCTTAAGCTTCCTTCGCGTCTACCATCAATTGTGTGTGAGAACTGTTTATATTCACTGGAAAAAGATAGGCGAGCAAGAGCTTTTCATATCATGGACCCAAAAGGCATTTTAGAAATGCTTATTGTCTTCCTTGAAGATAGAGGTGACGGCCCATTTATTCATCCCAAGCTTGACAGTGATGACCTGGTAAGTTGTATAATCAACTGGCTGATTTGTAGATGGTGAAGAAAACCAGTTATTACAAAGGCTCTGTGATGCGAACTTACCTAGTAATATAGCTTAGAGAATTCACGAACAAGTTTGAATCAAACTCAAGAGAATTGAACTGTTGACTATAGAGAATAGAGAACTAAATTTATCAAATATTTGATCGCTATAGAGAAAGAACTTTTTAGTAAATTTGAAGATCAATGAAGAACAAGAAATATTTGAGTCGGCATGACCTATGATACAGTTGTGTGTCAGGCTGTATTGGTTACGGAATTTCTAATGTTAGTAGAAATGATCTAAGATAAGCTTGGGGCTGCATTTGTGGATCATTCTATAATTTTGTGAACTTACACAAAGTTTGAGACATAGTTGTGACTGAGACTGTAGTTCTTTTTGGAAAAGTGAACACAGCCTAGGATACGGTCATTTTGGCCGTCGTTTCTTCATAACTTGTTTTCTTAGTTACACAGGCTGTTACACAAACATGTATCAATTCGTGTCTGTCAATCAAACTTCAACTTTTGCATCTAGGGAGGTACACAGGTTAAGACATGCCCGTGTATGAGCCAATATTCTGTCAAAGATGAGTGTTTTACTTCTAAATTTTCTTTATCTTTATCTCTTATAATTGATTCAAACCTATATTCAATGAATCCCCCATTTTAATTAGTCATATTCGAATCATACTGAGTTCTTTTGCACGAAATTTTGCTGTGAAATTCACTTATTACTGGTATTATGAGAGACTTGTCTTCTTAAATTGCAGCAAAGCACAGACAGAATCTTACCATTTCTTGGTAAGTGGAAGGGTCATTCTATAACCAAACGCAGTGGTGTTTATGGAGCAACAATTGCAGAAGCTGAGACAGTTGTTTTACTTGATATGGATGACAGGGGTCAGCTAATCCAAGTATGCCTCCATCAAAATTACCTGCTTTGTTGTTAATGCAATCGAATGTGACATGAATCACCTGTTTTTCTTCTTTTTTTCTTATCAACCAAACATTTTTCAGGATATTAGTTCTACATCTGCTGGAACTAATGTTACAACTCATGTGCATTGGACCGGAACCGTATCGGATAACTTGGTCACATTTGATGGAGGATATCATATAACGATACTGCCTGGCGGAATGTACATGGGATGCCCTTGTGATATTGCGAAGAATGTAGCCGAATCAACATCGTTTCACCTCGAGTTCTGTTGGCTTGAGGATCCTGGCAAGAGACAGAGACTGGTTAGAACTTATGATGTAGAAGGCTTGGCAGTATCCTCAACTCACTTCTTAGAAACTAAAGTCTGAGTTTACCAGCTACTGGGATCGAGATTGATTCCCTCTACCATTAAATTGCTCATATTCCTTCTTGTAACTTTCCAGTTACAAGCATGTATGTCCTTCCTCTACCAAGCATTCCTCTTCCAAGTGTTTACAGCTTTCAACAGGCTGACATTTTATATTATGGGTCAATTTTCATGCGTGGTGGGTATAAAAGGTTTGATAACGCCCTACTGTCAACACGTGTTTTCAGTAGCAAAGTGGTATCAGAGTGTCCAAGTATGGGACTAGGCTATCTCCACGTCGCAGGTTCGAATCCTAGGGAGTGGATTCGACCTGTGTGAATCTCCCTTGCACTTAGAAATGACGCCTGGGAGGCGCCGCTTCTAGCGGATGCGTGGTGGGTATAAAAAGTTTGATAACGCCCTACTGTCAACACGTGTTTTCAGTAGCAAAGACCCGACCTAGCTCGACCGGTTTGAAGTTAATGATCAAACTTAGATTTGATTGAGTTTCAAGTTGACCTCAGATTTAGGAGCTAGGTAGACATCAACTAACTTGGTTCCAAAAAAAAGACATCATTTTGTTGAATGGTTGAATAACTAGTTAACTAGAATGATATTATTGAGCTAAAAATGTGATTTTTGGAAGGACGGGGTAATTCTGAATAGGTCAAAAAAGTTTGGGAGTAAATATAAAATTTCAAAGAAATATGGGGTAATTATGCTATTCTAGTAAGTTATGATCGCGGTACACAGCGTGTTCAGTCTCTGTCAGTGTCGAAACTCCTATTTTCGAACACTTTTCCAGTAAAGCAACACCGTGTTCATGCTTAGAAAGTGTCGAAACGTTGAAAATGTAAAGTTCACGTTCACCAAAGCAACCACACAGTCATAATTAAAGCTAAGGCTTTCGAGTCTAACCCAAATTCTTTTAAATACTGCTTGAAATTGGCTCGAGGCTTAATCGAGGGTGGCTCCTATCACCTCAGTCTAAACCTGAATGGATTTCTTTTTTCTTTTTTATTTATTTACGAGGTATTTTAAGAGGGTCCCAATTATAAAAAGACGCCTTTAAGTTATTCATACTCAGATTAATCTCCGCTTGTATCGGATCAGTCCGTAAGAAATAAAATACTGGTTAAATAAAATTTTCTATTTCTAAAGTTTAAACTCAGAAATTTCTAATTAAGAGATAAAAGTGCTAAACACTAACACTAATTATATTTGGTTAAACCTGAATGGATTTCGAGCGATCTAAAACTTACTAAAGCCCAAACTTCTAATCCTTGATTGCTAATAAGGATGGTATTAGACTAGACCTGTCCAAGAATTTTTTTTGCAAGTGTTTAAGCTTGATTAAATGTTTGAATGAGCCTTAAACTCACAACTCAAGCCTGATTGTCAATAGAATGGTTGAAGCCCGATGAAACTTGGGCCAAACTTGAAAATTTTAAAAAAAATTAATTCGAATCAAAGTCCGATCAACTAAGGTTGAATATGTTAATTTCAAATTACGTCAAACCGAGTACAGGTACAAATGTCAATAATAATTATTAAGTGAACGTTTCACTACAATAACTTAAGTTGATTTGTGAGACCAACTTAATTAGTTTTATATATTCACTAACACACCCCCTCAAATAAAAACCTTTTAGATGTGAAACTTGCACAGGCTCACTCTACTTTGTGGTGAATAATAGGTTGGTGATAAGATTTGAACTCACGACCACTTGATTACAAAGGCTCTAATCTTATATTAAGTGACCATTTCACCACAATAGCTTAAGTTGTTGTGTGAAACCAACTTAATTGGTTTTATATATTCGTTTACAATAACTACCAATCCATGACATTTCTTATCCTCTTCAATATCTTCCGTCATCTCACACTTTACATGTAATTAAAAATTTTGATTTAAAGTTTTCCCAAAATGAACAAAAAGCTCTGCTTGAATCAAACATGAAAATAGAAACTCTCATAACAAAAAGTTAGCTTAACTTTCAAGAAGCAAAAATAGAAGCCATAAAAGGTCCAGGCCTGGAAGTAGAAGAAGAAGTAGACATAGCTACTAAAGAAAACATGGGTGACATTAAGAAAAGAAGAAGAAGAAAGATCCGAAGTTGAACAAATAAACCCTACTTGTTAAGTCATAATATATCGAGGCCGAACCAATTTATTTAGGTTTGGCAAAATTAGCCTAATCTAGGTCGAAGTCTCAATTGTTATATCTAGTCATTTAACTTAAAAGTTTATATAGGTTTAGCAAAATTAGACTAATTTAGCAAGAATTCAAACGGTCTCTCGAATTGATCAAACTTAAGGCTAAACTTAGGCTCGAACTTCTTAATCCAAAGTTTGAAATTTTTAAGTGAAACGTGTAACACCCAAATACTCCCTGGGAGGATACATGGATGCCACCCAAGACAGAACAAACACTCACACTGATATTTATTTTAATTAGTAACTCAAA
>JAOSBP010000001.1:23993873-24032610 GCA_027563825.1 Erythroxylum mucronatum | reverse complement strand
ATTCTTGTCCCATCCCGTCCTTTCCTGTCCCGTCCCATCCTGTCCCTATCTGTTGAAGACGGTAACCAAACGCAGCGCTAGAGCCAGTGGCAGATCTATAGCGGCCCGCTGCCTCCAATATATTCTTTATAAACAAATTATTATTTTAAATTTTGCCCCCATAAAAAATACTCTTACTAAAATTTTGTCTTTATTAAAAATAAAATTTTATTAATTTTATTCCTATTAAAAATTTACCCAATTCAAACAAATTTCTTGATCCACTCCTACCTTGACCCATATTCGATCCATTACTATCCTAACGCAATGTATAGTTGTTGTCCTTGTTAGTGGAGACAAAAGACAAAACAAACAAATTTTGTCACTCCTTCATATTTAGTTGTTGTTTCTAAACTTTTGTCCTACGTCCTCGGATAACAGAGACAAAAAATTTTGTTCATCAGAAGATCAAAGGATAAAAACTTTTGTCATTGTCCCCAGACTTTTGTCCAACACCCCATCAAGAATTAATGTCACGACAGAACTAAGAGGAAAAAATAGTTAATCGAATCTCTATGGTTTTGATATTTTTTGATATCGTGTTTTTGAAAATTAGCATTTATTATTATTTACTATTATTATGATTATTATTATTAATAATAATTTTGTATTGATTAATAATAATAATATTATTATTATTGTTGTTGTTGTTATTATTATTATTATCAATATTATTATAATTAATTATTATTATTATTATTATTATTAATTTTCTATTATTATTATTATTATTATTATTGTATTTGTTATTGTTATTATTATTATTGTTATTATTATTATTATTGTTATTATTGTTATTATGAGTTTTGTATTTATTATTATTATTATTATTAATTTTGCATTTATTATTATTATTATTATTATTGTTATTGTTATTATAAATTTTGTATTTATTATTATTATTATATGTATTATTATTATTATTATACATTTTGTTATTATTATTATTATTATTATAAATTTTGTATTTATTAAATTTTTCTGTTCTGTTCATCACAACCAAACACTTCACTGTTTTCAATTTTTGTTCTGTTCCATCTCTAAATTTTTGTTCTGTTCCATCTTCACATATAGGAGACAACAACCATATGCAGCGTAAACGATATTATTTTGTGTATACATTACTTTGTAATTTTAAAAAATATATTTAGTTAAACCTAATTTGATTTTACCCAAGCCCAATTAGACTCAAAATCAAAGCCTAGCCCAATTAGACTCAAAATGAGAGCCTGACCTTTAGGCCCCATTTTTGAATTTATTATTCCTATGCCTAATAATAAGAAGGAGCATGATAGGAAAAGGCTAGTAGAAGTTGGGTGTACTAGGTAAGCATGTTAGTTTGAGTTAGTTTTTAGCCTTTCTATACAGGGTACTCTTATGTTTTTGGTAAAAAAATTAATAATAATAAGAAGGAACATGACCATAAATGTGAAAAGACCATCCTTGTCCCTTTCCTTCCACAAAACATTTAAAACGAAAGGCATCAAGTGGAGGCTTTTCTACACAACTTGCGTTTTTTAAAAATATGAATTTAATACCATCAACTTGCTTGGCTTGTGGTCTCCACTCCCATAAGTACTTGGACACACGTTTACGGTTTGCTAATTAACACCACATCCACCTTCCATCAACACCCACTCACCCACTTGCCTTTGGCCGTTCATCCAACACTTCTCTTAAAAAAAAATTATTCCTTATATTTTAAATTTTATAATTTGTTTTAATAATTTTATTCAGTTATTATTGTTTTAATATATTTTAAAACATATATCAAATTTTAATATATTTTAATTAGTTATATTTAATTGCTAAAAAGATAAATATAATTAATTAATTAATTAGATTGAAATATTATTTTAATTAATTATATTGTAATTAATTAAATAATTATATTGTAATATTATTTAAATTAATTAATTGTATTTAATTAATCATATTTAATTATAAAGCATTTTTAAAAAGACAAAGAGAGTGTCACTCAGGAATGATTGACATTTGGAGCTCTACAGATCAAGATATCACCAAAATACTGAAACATGTTCAGTAAAAATATCCAACTCACACTCTTTCAACCGATCCTCTCACTTTGATTCAATCATCCTTTTTTAAATTAATATCAAAAACTATAAATTTTTATGAAAAGATAGAGTAATGTGTTAGGAATTTATTGCTTAAAAAATCAGGTCATTAGGAGGTCGGACAATAAAGTTTCCTTTCATCCTTAAGGGGTATGGAGCAATACCTGGAAGTTAGATATCATAATAATACTGTCCAATGTGAGTGTACAATCTTCAACATGTAAATGTACTTTTGTGTAATTAATCCATGTATAGAATTGTAGCTTTCCAACTTGTAAGGTTGCAATGACTTGGAATTTTATTTTGTCATTGGCATGTTAGGTGTATGCTGGTTGGAATGGATTAGTTGGACAATCATTGAATTTTCTCTCTCAACAAATTCTCCAACATCTCCATATGTCATTATTATAACGGAAATTATTATGTAAATTATTAACAATCATAAATTTTTTTATGAAATCTAAGAAATTCGAGTAATTGGAAACAAAATTTTAGAATATTTTATTTTCAAAACTTAAAACTATTAAAAATTAACATAAATTTATTTAAAATATTCGAATACAATATAAAATTAATGGATAAAAGTTAAGATTTGAAATTAAACTTTAGAATTGGATATACTTCTTTTGAACTTAATTTTTTATTTAAAATATAATCAAATTTAAGTTTATAAATAAAATCATTACTTTTCATGAGGTCCAATCCTAATTTATGTCTAAGCCCTAAATATAATTAGATATTAGATTAAATAACTATTAAAATATTAAAATCAAATATTTAAAATTAGTTTAATAATAAGAGTAGGTTGAAATTATATCTTATGTTTAATTTTATTTATAAAATTAATTTTTATTTAAAATATAAAAATTATAATTATAACTAAAATTTTAAATAAGATTAAAGTTATTTAATCTAATATCTTTTTATAAGATTTGAAGATTAGACATAAATTGAGATTGGACCCCATGAAAAGTGCATCTACTTCACTTCTCTTCCTTCTCTTGTCTCCTCTCAATCTATATCCACCCTAATCATCAATTCATAATCATTATTATCACCATCTCCCATGTTGATCTTGATCTTTTTTTTTCTTCACATGTTGACTCTCATTGTCTCATTGTCTCCATCTTCTTAGCTTGCTCTCGGGTGTAATGAATTATTAAATGCAATTTACTTGGAAATATAGTCAATAAGAGTTCACTTGTATTACATTTTATTATTTTTTATAATTATATTTCCATTTTCTATGCCCACATGTTTTTTTTTCTTTTTTACATATGTATGGTTTGATTTGCCAAAAAAAAAGGAGTTTATGAAAAAAATATAGTAATTCATTAATGAAACTAAATACTGATGTTTTAAAAATTGGATTGGAAATTAAACTAGTAAGACGGGAGGTTTAAGATTTAAAAGAGTCAACTGATATCAAATCGCTATAAAATTGGCTAAAGATTAAATAAAATTAAATAATTTAAGATATGATTAAAAGATATTGTCTTTAGCTATCGAATAATTTGAAATTAAATTAAAAATTGTTAAATAAAATAAAATATATTTATTTTAATTTATAAAAGTTACTAATTTATGAAAATTTTGATTAATTTTTAATAACAAAAGTTATTAAAGTAAATCGAACCGAAAAGTTGAAACTGAACTGAAAAATTAAACGGTTCAATATTTTTATTGAACCAACCAATAGAGTTGTTAAATCATTGCTGAATAACCACTTGCCCACTTGGATTAAGGGAGATAATTTTGATGCATGAACTTAACAGAATATAATAATTTTTATAAATACCTAACTTTCTAATTATTTAAAGGTCTTAAATTTAAAATTTATAATCATTTGTAATTATTAAACCCTTTTTTGTTTTATCAAGGAATGATGTAATTTGAGATTTAAGAGGCAAAAGTATTTAACTTAGAGTTTCCAAATTCTTGATATAATGAATTGTGCATATTTATTGAAATCATTTTTAAAATCTTAATATTGTAAGTGTAATTATATAATTCATTAATTTTAATTAGCTCGAGCTCATTCTTAAGTAATTATTCAAAATATATAATATCAAAAGTTTAAGTATATTATTATAATTACAAACTCTATAATTATAAAAAATAAGTATTTAACACAACCTAAATAAAATTTAAAATTTGAGCAATTTTAGTCAAATCTAAGAAGATAAAATACTAATGATTAAAAAATAGTTTGTCAGTTTAATCATAAAAATTTTGAACTGTCCAATTGTAACATCTCAAGTCATCCGCTTGCAAAACCTTGGCTCTGACACCATCTGTAACATCCCAAGTCACCGACTTACAGATATTATCTGCTTTTGGCCAAACGGGTAATCTGGGATGTTGCACCAATCTTTCGGTTCGATTTACTTTGATAACTTTTATTGTTAAAAATCGATCAATTTATTAATTAATTGATTAATTTTTTATAAATTAATAAAATTTTATAAACTAAAATAAATCAATTAATTTTTTATTTAATAATCTTTTTAATTAAATTATAGGTAAATAATCTCTTTTAATTATATTTTAAATTCTTTAATTTTATTTAATTTTTGACCAATTTTATAACGATTTAATATTAGTTGAACATTTTAAATCTTAGGATTGACGTTTTTTTAACATTGAAAAATACCATTTGGAGACATTTAAAAAGGACTTAATTAAGAAACATAGAAAATGGTTTTTTTGGAATTATTTCCTAAAATTGAGCCTATGACAAATAATATAAAATTAAAGGAGTGAAAATTAATATTACTAAAGATCATAAATAATCGAGACTTCAATGATGGGGGTAGTTTCAGACACACCATTGCGTGATTGTCCGTTTCAGCTGCGTGGACTTCCCACTCAACCTCAAAGCCAACACGAAACTACCCATTGAAAGGGAGACCCACGTGAAATACGAACAAAAAGCACCAAAGGATTTCTCGTTTCTCTACCACGATAGTGCCCGGAGTTGAATTTCTTGTAAAGATTGCAACTTTTTCAGACACAGAGCACAGGACTGAGATTTTTTAATCGGATTGGTCTGTGTTTTTCTTGCCTTTTTCACTATTCTTCAATGACAGAGAAACGTGGGTCCGCAGCTGCTACGGCGGCTAGTAGAGTTCCGGCGACCTCACGTCCTAGCATAACTTTACCACCGAGGCCGTCCATGGATGCCCTTTTCACCGGAGGGTTTAGTCCTGGTCCGATGACTCTGGTCTCCAGTTTCTTTTCTGACAACTACCCAGATGGCTCTTTCTCTCAGCTTCTCGCTGGTGCTATGTCTCCAATCCCAAGACCCAATTTCTTGGCTGAAACTTCAATACACAGTGACGTTAGTGGTTCTTCAGCGAAGGAAGATGGGTCAGAAAGTAATAGTAATGTGGGGTTTAAACAGAGTAGGCCAATGAACTTACTTGTGGCTCGGTCTCCACTATTTACTGTCCCTCCTGGGTTGAGCCCTTCTGGTTTGCTTAACTCGCCTGGGTTCTTTTCTCCTCAGGTGAATCTACTTCTCGATCTGCCTAAGAATTGTATGGTTGCTTTTTATTTTGTTTCTCTGCCGTGATGTTTTCATGCTCCAGTGTTGTACACGGATGTGAGGACTTACGTGGTGAGGCTTGTATTTGCTGTTGGTTATTGTAATTCGTAAACTTACTAAGAAAAGATTCAAGAACAATTTACGTGATCATTGTTCCTCTTGTCATTGATGAAAAGGGTAGCTTGTATGAACTTATAGAATAGCTGTCTAAGATCTTTAAAACATTATGGCTTCAATCTTTGACATTCATGACTTTTAACTAAGTCTCCTGCAGAGCATTTTCACTAATGCTAATCTTAGATAGATTCGGCGGTAAATTTTTTAAAGAAGAATCGTTTTGTTTCCAATTTGATTGAACTAAACTGTTTTTGTGTTTTCCCAACCAAATAATGTGTGTATGATTTATGCTTTACCTGGTAAATGTAATAGTAAGTTGAACTATTGCTTACCAACTCCGGCAGAAGGACATAATTCTTGTTCACACAACTGCGATCTTGTGAAGTATACATAATATAATATCCAAAGGCGAAACTGCTCTTTCTGGGGATCTGTATAATTAACTCCTCACCATTTTTTCTTGACAGAGTGTATCTTTCTTCAAACTGTGTCTGTGAATAAATAGATGGCACTTGGTACCATTATAATCAAGAAGTAAGTTGTATCAGGTAGTTATAAGTTGTTCCTGTATCTTTGTGCAGAGCCCCTTTGGGATTTCCCACCAGCAAGCCTTGGCACAGGTAACTGCTCAAGCTGCCCTAGCTGCCCAATCTCATATGCATATGCAAGGACAATATCAACCTTCTTCAGTTTCTGCTCCAAATGAGTTGGTGACACATCATCCCTCTTATTTACCGGCTGAAGCCGCACAGCAGCAAATTCCCCCATCAACCTCCCACCATCAAAATACTGTAGTAGAATCGTTGGAGTTCTCACATTCTGATAAGAAATACCAGCCTCCTGTTGCTGTTGATAAGCCTAGTGATGATGGCTACAACTGGCGCAAATATGGGCAAAAACCAATTAAGGGTAGTGAATATCCACGAAGCTACTACAAATGTACACATCCAAATTGCCCTGTCAAAAAGAAGATTGAGCGTTCTAGTGATGGCCAGATAACAGAGATTATCTACAAATGCCAACACAATCATGAGCTGCCTCAGCCTAATAAGCGTGGAAAGGAAAGTAGTGACCAGAATGGTGCCTTAAATTCTCAGGTTAAGCCTGAAGTTGGCTCACATGCGCTAGCTGTTAGTGTAAAAGACTTCAATGAGGGACCTGTTCATTCGGTGCATGGAAGAGATCAGGAATCTATTCAGGCTGATCCAACAGAGATACCTGGATCAAGTGATAGTGAAGAAGCAGGTGAGGCAGCCACACAAGAAGATGAGGGGGGCGATAATGAACCAAACCCAAAGAGAAGGCAATTTAAATACCTTCATTGTTTCATAATTTGATTCTTTCTTTGCTCCTCATGATCTTGATGAACTTTGCTTTGGAGTGCAGGCACTTGGATACTGGGGTATCTGAGGTGGCTTTACCACATAAGACTGTCACTGAACCAAAAATCATAGTCCAAACACGAAGTGAAGTTGATCTTTTAGATGATGGCTACAGGTGGCGCAAGTATGGTCAAAAAATTGTCAAAGGGAATCCTCATCCAAGGTAACTATTCCCTACTTGCCTATTTGTTTTTAGATCCTAGACATCATAGCCAATGTTAGATAGAAATAAATGACAAAATGTCAGTGGTTTTTGGCTCTACTCAACCAAAGTTTTGGGAGGTAGGGATCAGTCTTGTAGATGTGATTTTCTGATTTGAATTTGGGATGAAAGAGATATCTATGACACAAGGCGTAGATAATTGACTTTAGTGACAATAAATTCCATCTTAGTCTTCATGCACAGTCAGGTGGCTGTCTGATAAAAGGTAAAAGCCTCTCAGTATTGGGAATATACTGTATATGAGCACATGAATGAGACTGTCATGGCGTCTGGTTCACTAAAAGGAGTGACAGTTGGTACTGTTGCACCAAGTCTCCTAGCCAGTATTTGGGCTACCAGTTTTGTGTTTTTAGCTCACGTGTAACTTAACATTATAACTCTGGTATTTAAATCATGACCAGCAAGTCCAAAGTGGAAAATAGAAGGCATTAAACTTAAGGTTTTCAAGTTCTCCTAAATATAGCAACTTACTTTTCAGTCTTTTGTGTCTTCAACTTTAGATTTTATGTACTAAGTCTTCTTTCTGCAACTTTCTTTGCCAATGTTGTTACCTTGTATCTATACCTGCAGTTAACTCAGAAAGATCCTTAAAGCTGTTTCCATGATGCAGCAGTAAAAAAAAAAGAAAAGAAATAGCATACTATCGATATTATCTTCTTGTCTACTTATGTATCTTCGTGTCAAATTACGTATGATTCAAATGCTTCAAAATCTTGAAATTTGGACTGTTAAGTTTGCTTTTTTTTAAAATAAAAAAAGGAGAATTTTGTCTGATGCATTGATCTTATGGCAGGAGCTATTATAAATGCACTAGTGCCGGATGCAATGTCCGTAAGCACGTTGAAAGAGCTGCAACGGACCCCAAAGCGGTCGTAACTACATATGAGGGAAAGCACAATCATGATGTCCCAGCTTCAAGAAACAGTAGCCATAGTGTCGGCAGTAATAACACACAGCAGTCTAATCCTCAAAAGGTGGCTGCTGCTAAGCATCCCATACTTAAAGGTATGGACTTTGGAAATGATGACCAGAGACCAATACTTCTACGGCTAAAAGAAGAGGAAATCACAGTGTGAGGCTCTTTACAGATGGCACATAGACTACTATAACGATGCTTCGTGCCAACTAACATGGTACAGTGACTGAAACTTGGGGAAAGAAAAGGAATTATTTTGACATTGCAAGAGTTGATATTAATTTTATTACTACCTTTTCTTGTATATGTTAATCTTTGGAAAGACATAGTAGCATAGTTTCTTGTATGTGCTAGCAATTTGATAAAAGGCGTTCTGTTGATTACGGATTCTCTCCCTTTGTACCATAGATCTCTTAGTGATCTTGTATGTGCTAGCTATTTGATAAAAGGCGTTCTGTTGATTACAGATTCCCTCCCTCTGTATCACATATCTCTTAGTGATGTCGTATACCATTGGTTGCTTACAGTATTGTGCAAGGACTTGTACTGATGCCTGTCGTTGATTTAAGTTCGTTTTGTTTATGCTTTCTCGGGTGATCTTTTCTGTTTTTGGTTCAAGCCAAATGAAGGAAAAAAGTAGTAGGTTTCCAGGGGACAATTCAATGGATCAACAAAATCCAGATGTTGTGAATGTCGAATTTTTGCTCTAGGTTGGCTTTGCTTCTGATTTTATTTTATGTTTGCCAATAACATTTCCTTGATCTTACCTTGCTGAAATGATACGGAATGGCCGAGTATACGATACGAGGGAGGTAAACACGAGGAGAATGCACGGAAATCTAAGTTCACTTCTTCCAGGAATTGGATTGCAAGCTTCAGCGCAATGTCAGATTAAGGAAGTTGGGTATTGCATCTGTTATCCTAAGAACCTGAGAATAGGAATGATCCCTGAGCTGCGGATATCCTTTATAGTAGTGGGGAATGATCCTATCTAGCAGGTTTTAGTATGCAGCGTTCAAGGACCTGTTCCCATTTCCCTGGAGCCTACAAGGAGGACAGAGCATAAGAAGCATACAAGTTCTCGACCAGTAAACTGTTGTCCTCAATTTGTGGAAACTCCAACTTTACAGGAACTCACTAATGTAGGCCAAAAGTCAAGTCAGGCGTTGTTTAAGAAACAAGTTTCTTATGACACCATTAACAATACCGGCTAAGAGTTCCTATCAACTGGAGAAGAGTGTATATCATAAAGGTTGGTTGTGGTTGGGGTTGGTCATGAGACGGGCAGGCACCTAAGCCTCTTTTAACATTTTAAATTCTCAATTATTAAATTTAGTTTTTCACTTTTATTAATATTTAATATTCAACATTAAAATTTTCCAGAGCATTTAAGTTAAATATAATATAAATTTTAATGTTTTAAAAACTAGATCAAAAGTTAAGTTAGTAAAACAGGATGTGTAACGTTTAATCGATTTAACCGTTATAAAATTGAATAAAATTAAATAATTTAAAATATAATTAAAAGAGATCGTTCTTATCTATCGAAGAATTTGAAGTTTAATTTTAAAAAGAGATTGTTAAATGAAAATTAAATTATTTATTTTAGTATATAAGGATTTATTAATTAATAAAAATTAACTGATTAATTCGTAAATTAATTGATTTTTAGCAACAATGATTATTAAAATAAAAAAAACATGAAAATTAAAAACTGAACAAAAAAGTTAGAAAAATTAAAATTTTTATGATTAAATCAATCGAACTGATTTAATTTTTTAATCATTGAAAAGTGTCATTAGGGGTAATAACAACCTGAGAATCCTAAGGTATGAGCTTAAATTTGACTGTAATTTTGAAAACATTTAGGCTCGAGTTTGAGTAGGATTGAGAAAAGTTCAAGTTCAACCCGATTCGATTCGATGTCTATGGGATATATTTGATCAATCCGCTTTAGGTTGGTTTCAAATTTAGGGGGTTGATTTATAGTGCAATTGTAAAACAATTTAGTTTTTTTTGTATGATTGAGTTTTGAGTCAATTTTTTTGGTTTCCTTCGCTGGTTTGTAGGCATCTCATAGAATTTAAAGTTGCTCCATATCTAAAGTCAATGATCGAACCCTTGACCTTTGGTTAAAGTTAAGTTGTAACATGTAAGTTGTATATTCTATTTTATTACAAAAGTTAAAGTTTAAAATACACTTTTACCTTAAATATAATCAAAACGATATCATTTAACTTTCGGGTCGGACCGGGCCTGCCAGCCCTAAAATTTTCTTCCAAGGGTGGATTGTTGCAGTTGATGGCAGTTGGCTGGCCCTGCAACCACCATATGGACAAAGACAAACTGTTTCTTTGTCTCATTTTCACTCAATCATAAGTTTTTCATAACCAGTGCAACCAACAGTTTAAGGAACAGAGACGACACAATCAAACATCATCAACCACTAACTTGTAGATTCCACCATCCCTTTTTCTTGCTTTTGTTCGTCTGCTTTTTGTAGAAAACAAGAAAAACCCACAAAAAGCCATAGACAGGAACTCCATAGCCACACAGAAAAAGGAACACAACTTCTGCTTCCTTTCTTCACTTTCGCTTCGGCCTCGTCTCTTAAAGAAAACATGAACCAAATCCTCGGACCCACGACCATGACCACCTTTCTTTCTTCTTACCCTTTAATGTCGGAACCCAAAATTTTCATTACACTGAACTTAGAAAACCATCCTCCGCTATTCTCGCACAACAGTATATCCACAAAAACCCACATACAAAAGCACCAAAAATACTCGTTTTTCGATTTTTTTGGTCTTTCCCCAAATCTTTTTTGCTGTTTTTGAAGTGACCCACTATGAGAAAACCCAAATTTGAGGAAACAGAGTAATCCAATCGAAGCAAAACCCATTTTCCCTATCTGGGTTGGTTCCTAGATTCGGGTTTATGGGTTGCGCCAACTCCAAGCAGGCGGTATCGGTGGCCGCCGCCTCCCCTGTTTCGGAGGAGATACATGGACCATTGCCACCACCATCACCACCAGCATTGACCATGATTGATCGTCAGTTCTCGGCTTTTTCGTTGAAAAATCCACATGGGTCTGTAGGTATTGAGCGCAAGCACAGGAAAGATGGAAGAGATTGGTGTAAGCACGATAAAGGAGATGGTTACAGTAATGATCATAACAATGGTGGAGAGAAAAACAACGATCTTGAGAATGGAAAGTCTCAGAATTGTAGAAGGTCGAGGAGAGGGAGTTTTGGCAGAAGGAGTGGGTCTCTTAGCTTCAAATTAGGGATTTCGAGGAGGAATGTTGAGGCTGAACATGTTAATGCAGGGTGGCCTTCTTGGCTCACTGCCGTCGCCGGTGAAGCCATTCAAGGTTGGGTGCCTCTCCATGCCGATGCTTATGAGAAATTAGAGAAGGTGATAAGCATTCATTGTTATTTTGTTCGCTTTCATTCATTGTATCTGTTAGTTTTAGTAAACATAACAAAGAAGATATACCCTTTCACCTTATCTGAGCACCATTGTTATGAGAAATAAAGAACTCCATTGTTATTGTTTATAATATTATTTGTTGATTTCCTTCTTTTGTTCATGAGATGCTATTCCGTTTGAATCTTGCATCTCTTAGTGGTGGTGGATATTGTGGTAACTACATGCAGAGTTTAAATCTTCAAATTGTCATCTTTTGGATATAAAAGGAGGGTTTAGAGGAGAAGATGCATGTCCCTGCAGATTAGTTCAAGGTTCATATATATGTTTGTAGTTCATAGATGTTCTGGTTACTCATTATTAATTGCATAAATTCAAAATTTAGTTTGCAGCTAATTTTTGGCATAGTTGTTTCTTGAGTGGTTACATTCCTTTCCAATAAAGGGTCCAATGATGCGTGGTCCTACTAGATAAAGCTTGGGATGGTGAATTGATTCTGGTGTACTTAGATGCTTTTATGAATTGATTTGCTATGTCCTTGTTGAAATTATATCATGTCATGGTCGTTGATCTTTGTTGAGAATCACAAAGACACGAATCTCAGGTTTCATCCTTTATGTGACACTTAGCTACAAGTGAGCCTGAAAGCTTGAGCTTGAGCCTCATATGCATATAGGAAATGTTGGCGACAGGAGTCGGATAGCAGCTTCTAATAAGCACGTTCTTATGAGAAGCCTCTGTTTTCATCCTCCTTAAGAGTTCGGCCATGATAAATCAAAATTTTAAACCTTTTAAAAAGTATTAACGGTACCTTTGTTTTGGGTTCTGCCCATGTTCTTTTAACGCTTCCTTTTAAAATATTCTTCTCTTTAACTTCTTCTCCTTCATTGTGTGGTCGAGTATGCATACCTTGGTTAGTTTGTTTCTCACAGCTTCTCACAAGATCTGTATTAATATTCTCCTCTCATTTAGATTGGACAAGGTACATACAGCAGCGTCTTCCGAGCACGAGAAGTACAAACTGGGAAGATGTTTGCATTGAAGAAGGTCCGGTTTGATAATCTTCAAGCAGAGAGCATTAGATTCATGGCCCGAGAGATAATGATTCTTCGCAGGCTTGACCATCCAAACATAATGAGTTTGGAGGGAATAATCACTTCTCGAATGTCAAGTTCTATATACCTTGTATTTGAATACATGGAGCATGATCTTGCTGGGTTATCTTCTTCTCCAGAAATCAAATTTAACGAGTCACAGGTTGGTTAGTAATTCAATGAATCTAGCTTGTTGTTATGTTTCTTTGTCTCCCCTTTTCCTATCACATCATAAGAAGTTCAAACTTCTTGTTACTTTATATGCAGGTCAAGTGTTACATGAAGCAGTTATTATGTGGAATTGAGCATTGCCACTTACGAGGTGTTATACATCGGGATATAAAAGCTGCGAACATTTTAGTAAACAATAAAGGAATTCTGAAAATAGGAGATTTTGGATTGGCAAATGTGCTTAACTCAAGGAATAGGCAACAATTAACCAGTCGTGTGGTGACATTGTGGTATCGACCTCCTGAACTCTTGATGGGCTCTACAAGTTATGGAGTAGCAGTGGACCTGTGGAGTATAGGATGTGTACTTGCAGAGATTTACCTGGGAAAGCCTCTTCTCAAGGGGAGAACTGAGGTAATTGTACAACCATAGAGATACTTCAGTCCCTTCAGCTTAGAACGTATGTGTATTATCTATTCACGTCTTAGATATTTCATAAAAAGAGACAGTAGGGTAAAGCCTTTAGTTATTGCAATGGATAAGATAGGTACACACAAGTTGCAGGAGAATAATTGTACCTCTCCTATAATTACCTTGGATCACAGGTTTAGGACATTCCACTTATTGTTTCTTCATGACCATTGTAATATCATTGATGCATATTTTTATAGAAAAATGAACATTGGATCCAAAATTTAAATGAAACATTAGATCCAAAGCTTACAGACAATTCAGTAGATGCAATATGAAGAAGGGTGATAATTCAATAGTGGCACATGCATATGTCTTGAGTTATGATGGAATATTTCCAGTCCTTCATATCCACTGCATGGTTTCTCCATTTCTGGCTTCGTGTTTCTAATTTCTATGGTAGGCTAAGTTTTCTGCTCAATTATTAGGTTGAGCAATTGCACAAGATCTTCAAGCTTTGTGGTTCTCCTCCTGATGAGTACTGGAAGCAGTCTGAGCTTCCAAATGCAACCATGTTTAGGCCCCAACAATGTTATGAGACATCTCTTCAAGAGCGATGCAAAGATTTACCAAAAACTGCTGTAGATTTGATAGAAACTTTGCTTTCCATACAGCCGGAAAAGCGTGGGACTGCATCCTCCGCCCTTATGTCTCAGGTTAGACAACCTTAACATTTGATCTACTAATATTTTCCCCCAAGTTAACCAACTTGAACTTTAAAGATCTCCAGTTCATCGGGGTCACCTCTCTTTACTGCTTGGTTTTCAATGATGAACTTCACCGCTCTATTTCTCAGATCGTTAAGTGAACATAAAAATTGGATTCATTTTGTGAACTTTTGTTCACTTCTTACTTCTTAGTAAATAATTCAATTTTCTTTACCTTTTTCATCTTCACTTAGTCTGTTTTTTCTCTGCTTTCATCTTCAGTACTTCAGCACCACACCATATGCCTGTGATCCATATACGTTGCCACAGTATCCCCCAAACAAGGAAATGGATGCTAAATATCGAGAAGCACGGAGGTAAAATTTTCCTTTCTATAGGTTTCAAAATTGCGTTAACAGTGATAATAAATAGAAAATGAGTTGCAGCCAGATCGATGTTATACGTTTCCTTTAATATACTCAAGGAACTGATTATATCTTCTGAGCATGGACTTGTACTATGATCTCATTCCACTTAAAGCAAACACATCATTGGTTGTGAAACTTTGCTAGTAGTTAGTGTTGTCCAAATTACACATGCGTGACATTCTCTTAACACCTGTGACAGGACAAGGACTAGTTGTAGATTGCGGGAATCAGGTGCATCAAGAAAACCCAAAAGGGTACTTAGATCACTGCAACAGCAAAACAATTTCAATAGATTCACATTGAAGGTCCCCCTCTCCCACTTCTTACACGCTTTCTCTCTCTTTTCTCATGTGTAGAAACAAAGTGCAGTGCTAGTTTCCGATAGATTGATCTTGTTTGTGCAGGAAACGAAAGACAATCAACACATTCATAAGAATACTAATGCACAGGTTAACGGTGCAAAAAGTGTGCATAGGGAACCAAGTTCCTCACTTGACAAAATTGACGAGACTTTCCAGGTTAAAGAAAGTGATCATATTTTCATTGGCCCAGAACTCACAGCATCAAGTGGCTTTGCATGGGCGAAAAGGAGATCAGATGATGCAACATCAGCGTTATCTTACACTCAATCAATCTCAGAAAGCCAACTTAGTGAGCTAGATTCTTCCAGATTTAATTTTGCAAACAACAATTCCTTTAGCCTGCAGAAAGAAGCATCAACCGACTCCGATGCGACTACTGAGCAGATAAAACAGCACAATCTATCAGATCCATCCAATGCACCTATTTTGTGTCACTCTTTTGATCCAACAACTGGTTTTCCGACCCATCTAAGAAGTGGTCTCACTAGGGTATGCCATAGCTCAACTCTTTATTAGATAAGCAGAGATTATGCCATTCCATCTATCCTTTGGCGTCCCCCCTTCATTTTTGTATATGGGACTTACTTTATCCTAAATTTCCAGGGGCATTCCAATCAAAGAGAGAAAATTGAATTTTCAGGACCTCTATCGTTGCAGTCGAGCAAGATTGATCAACTAAACACAATAGACGCGTTCTTGCAAAGGAACGAGGACAAGATTCGTCATGCAGCCCGCAGGTCAAGGGTGGATATAGGTACTTACGAAACTGATTATCAATCTTGCAAATCATACTGCAAGATTTCATTTTCTTCCTGATTTCTCATATCTGATTCAACTTTGAACAATTTCACGTCTAAAGATTCAAATGACACACATTCACTTGTGGGGCATATTAAAAACATGCAAAAAGAGAACCTACCAAAAGTTGGTTCATTCAACTAACTGCTATCTTGTTTTTGCAGATACCTAATGCAAATTGTGTAAAATCCATTTGACCCTTAACAAGGTAGGCATTACTTGGTTGCTGGAGTGCCAAATGTGCCTGTGGAGACCCTTCCAAATTGACGGCTCAAATCACAACTTGTAGAAGACATGTAGGTGCTACAATCCTTGGCTTAAGATGTATTCCAGAGTGTGAATCAACAGATCACATAGGAAATGGAGATTTAGATATAGGAGAGCGATTGTACCTACTGGTTCATTCACAAAGTGGAATACAAATGTTGTTCTTGTTCATGTACAATACACAACAAATGAAACAAAATCTTGGCTATACTTTTGATCATTCAGCATCAATTTTGATAAATGTTGGCACTTTTTTTCTTGTCCAAATGCAGTTAATCCAAAGCCATTCTTGTTCTTCTCTTCCGCATATCATTCTACAAGATCAGCCACAAATCCCCCATTCATGGAAAGCCTGATCAGACTTTCACATATATCATCAGATAACTTCAGCAACGCAATCACAATGCAATGATAATAACGAGAATAGTTTACAGTTTAATAAAAAAGAAAGCAGATCCTGATCTAAACCCTAAAATTTCCTATTTGACGGTGGATTGAAATGGATTTGACCATCCCTTCACTAAAAATTAGACAATCGATAAATGCAAACCATATTTGAAATAAAAGCTATGAAAAGGGACACCCTAAAATATGGATTTTGAGTTCAATGAATCGATCCAATCGGAACCAATAGTCAAAGAAAATTTAAAAGCATACAGAAAAGCAAAATGGTAATGCAAAGTAAGTTCTTTTGGAAAAAGATTTAAATTTTTACGGAAAAGAAGAGAAAAAGAAGCAGAAGAATTGTAGGGCAAAATCACATCGCTCAAGCTGCCAAGACCAGGAGCAGCAAGGCGGCCGTGGAGTCCCCTTTTTCCTTATTGTGCGCCCATCGCACTTACGTGCGCCACAATTAGATACCCTCTCTCCGTGGAATACCACGCCGCCTCTGACTCAAGAGGTAAGCGCTCGGCCTTGGGCGCCATTTTCATTTCCTTCCTCTTCCTTGTACGTTTATAGCCCTAACCTTAGAAAGTCTTTTTCTTTTGTTTCCCATCCTATCCTTCCCTCATTCTCTTATTTACAACCCTCCTATAAATCCTGCCACTTTTATTTTCTATTTTTCATTTATTTACTAAAATTGATTTATGTTTCTTTTTTTTCATTGAGTTAAAGCTTTAAAAAAATGTTTTTATTTTTATCAATCAAATGAGTTTAAAAAAATAATTTTGTTTTATAATTATTATGAATAATTAAAAATTCTTTTTACTTATATTGTAATTTTTTAAAGATTAATACAAATTATTGAACTATTTGTTTAATTAATATGAATTATCAATATTCATAAAATAATTTTTATTTTTACTGTCTTAATTAAAAATTTATTAAACAACTGTTTTATTTATAGGTTTTTTTTAACTAAGATTGAAAAAAATGAATTATAATAATATTATTTAGAAACAGTCTCTCTACTAATTCGAAGTAAAGACTACAAATTATTACACTTTCCCAGACTTCGCGCTTCAACGAGATTTCTACTGGATGTTATTGTTCTTGTTAAATCATAATAATATTGAATTATGAACAAGATAAAATAAGTGACTTAAATTTATTTATTTATTATTAATATTATTGGGCCTCTTTTTTTTCTCTATTATAACAATAACAAGATATTACCATTTAATTCACATTAAATAAACTCTGGAGTGTATATAATAAATCACAACTAAATTAAACAAGACATCACAAGAAGCTTGTAGATTATGAGTTCCACTCAAGAACTTGTACAATTCTATTCATAGGAACTCTTTTGAGCATGTTTCCTCATCCAATTCAGTTGTGCAGTTCTACATTCTGCAGGTCATCATCATCCTATACATCTAGCATCTTTTCTGATGCAGATTTAAGCCATGGAAGACTGTCTGAAACAGATCACAGTACACGTGTATATGTATATGGTAGAATTCAAGAATTCTGCTATAAAAATCTTTGTTTAAACAGATTGGAAATTTGCAATTTACTAGCTGAAATTTGAGATTTTTAAGAGCTTCTTTCCCTTCTTGGTATGCCTGAAACTCAATGAATACAGAATAAACATTTTTTCCCCTCCAGTAAACGATTTGCTGTCCTATGATTTGTCATATCCTGCATGTCAATGACTATTAGTGGTCGTCCGGGATCATAATCGTAGGTATCTGCCCGTTATCGACAAAATCGATCTTGTTTAATCTCAGACAGCATAGCACTTGCTCTGGAAGCTCTTCTTGTTTTTGGGCCTATCAATTAGATACAGAGCATTAACAGTTAAAAATGCTAGTTTACTTTGTTGCTTATTTATATGCATAGGAAGTACTCCAATGAATAATATCTTATGATTCAAACTCAAAACAACAAAGTGGTTTAGACTAAATTTTGCTTATGTCGAGTAGAAAAGCGCAAAGACGGTCCTGAAAACCGAAGGATAATTGAACATTATATCAACTCATTGCAGTTCTTTCCTCCAATGCAACCAAATAAAAAGTTCAGGATTTCAAACACTAGTTACAGACTGACTTGTTACCTGGATGGTTAAACCCAGATCAAGTATGCCATTCTTCAACCGATCTCTAAACGAATCAAGTCCCTTCCTGGCTATGTAGCTGAACCGATGAATATCTAGATCAATCTCAAAGTAGTTAGGCCCCTGCAAGAGAAAAGGTGCAAGTCAACAAACAATCACCCTATGCAAGTCAACAAACAATCACCCAATCTCATATATTCAAAATAGATCATCAATGGTGATGGGTGGGGAAGGTAAAGGCATATATATAGAAACTTTAGGTCAGCATCCCAAATTGTAATCCAGATTCAACATCGACACAGAGCTTACATATCTACACCGTGTGATTTAACATTACACCACAAAGAATATGTCGCCAAATAGTGATGACAAGAAAGGAGAAACTAACAGAGTGACAGAAAATGAGTGGTGAACTAAAGCAATAAAGATGCAAGTATTATTATTTCCATAAACGAGACAATTAGTGAAGCAACAGTGATTAGGGTAAGCTTAGATAAGAAGTTGCATATCCAAAGTAAGAGGGTTACCTGGAAAAACTCGTGTTGTGGACGGGAAAGGACTGGTTTTTCGTTATAAGCATTTACAAGCTTCCTCTGAGCAGAACTCAAATTGAGATCCTCAGGATTAACCAACCCAGTCATGATTTTAAGCCTCTCTCGAAATGGAACAATGGACTCTTTTGCAAATCCTCTAACCTTTTCCATCTCATCCTCTATCAGTTTCTGTTGCAGTAAAAGAACTCAACAAACTAGTATTTGGTATCAAACAAAATATGGTAAACAAAAACTAACAGCAATTAAACATGTTCTTCGACTAAAATCCTGGGAAATGATGGCCGAATTTCCCCTATCAAGATAAAGGATTGCTCAATGTGTTCTATTATAGCAAAGATTTGCATGTTCTGAGGGATTAATTGATCCAAGCTTCATATATCCTAATGAGCTGTATACGTACAAAGATATCGAACTGCGTAGTTATGACTGTAAGAGAAAGATACTCTCAACTACAAGGCCTGATGGAACTACCTAGTGAATCAACAGCACATTCAAGAGGAAACTTGAAACTTATAACCATTGCACCAAAACCATATAAAGAACTAAAAAAGTGATATCTGCTCTGCTGCTGAAGTAGAAATACATTAAATCTATGTTGGAAATGGGAAGTGCATTACCTGAATACTCTCCCGAAAATGAGGAGAAATGTCATTTTCATAATTTTCAGCAATCTTGAAATAGAGAACTAGACTTAGCCCTTCCCCGTCACTATCACCGAGAAACACTGCAGCAGGATAGGTAGGCAACTGCCAAGTTGATGATATTTCATTAGCAATAAACTTAATTGTCTGCACCAAAATCATTTATCAGAAGTATAAGACTTACTCAACACACACACCTGAATATTGACAATTAAAAGAGGAGGCAATTTCCCATCTGATTTTACATTTGGAAGTTCAAGGTGTTGTGCAATGTGATTTATCTTCCGTGGACAGAGAAATAAATCAACACCAATAGGAGTGTAAGGACTGTAACTCGAAGCAGGGCACTTCCTCTTATCTCTGCATTTAAGATCATTAGACAATTACATCTCTACCTAATAGTGGAAGCACCATAAAAACTGCTTATTGCAGCTTTTCAGGAATCCTGTCAACAATTATCAGAAGAATTCAACAACGTACCTGAAAAATGATTCACTACGAAGTTTGAAATTTGAGGGTGGGATCTCAGACCAACACCCAGCAGCTGGATTCTCTCCCGTGCTACGTGGAATTACAGATCCTGCTTTTGGATGATATAGACATCTTTTTGCTGCACCTGGTCATATTATCATGGTTGATTTGCTATGTTAAAATAACCTCATGTCATCATAAGAAAACTTTTCATATATTTGGAAGAAATGTTCAATTCATAATTTGAGGTTCAAATGCTAGATCCAGGAACATAATGAACAAGAAAACATTTTCCACTTGAAAGATTTGAAAAGCAGTGACAGTATGTTTGATATTTCACTGATAAACAATTTTAAGCTACACATTCTTTGAAATAATTGATTATCTATGACCTGAATACTTACATTGATCACTGATTTCTTCGCCTTCACATGACTTTCTCTTAAACGAAAGCCGGAAAACAGCTAATTTCTTGGTTGCATTTGCTGCATTCAGAATCTTATCATTGAAGCTTACAGAAGGAACCAACCGACTTAAGCCAGATTTTAGTGGATTGTCAAGAGAGTGACGCCTATCATCCGTTAGAATTTTGAAATTATCACAAGAATTTTCCAACAATTGGCAGCTTGTAAGTGTAAATCCTTTTGATTCCTTATTTTCATGTTTGCTTGGTCTATGTCCATCAATTTTCACATAACTTCCATGATATTCTTCATATTTACACCTTCCATCACTAAACAGTGAAGAACTTTCATATTGAAGAACTTGTCCACTCGAGATGTTCCCAACAGCAGTACTCACTGATGAAAATCGATCTGCGAATAAATTGAAGTAACAACACAACAATGAAAAAACACTTCGATAATAAGTTGTTTGAAGGTAACAACTTCATACTTGATTCATCAATCTATAATGGGTCAATGCAGAATGAAGTTTGTATAGCTGTCACTGTAAAATAGTCACCAAAAAGACTTACCAAGATGAACTGATTATCCCCAATATCATAATTTAATTGATCAAAAAACAAGAAAGAAAAAACACAGAGGTGATCCACAGTAGTGACAAATGACTGAATCATGCAACTTTTATGTTTGCCAAGTAAACAATTTGTATACATGCATTTGAGGAGAAAGCTGATCAAGGAGGAAGTAGAAGTCCCCTACCTCCAACCACACTACTGAATTCATCATCAGAATCAGATTCCAAAATACTAACTGAATCAAACCAAGCTTCCTCTTGGCAAATAACTGCAAACAAAACGTTCTAAAGTAAGTCCCACAGCTATTGAATAGAAAAAGTGTCTCCATTGGTGCTTGCAGGAATGCACTCAAAATTTGCAGCAACTTTCATCCTGATTGAAGGATCCTAGGCCAGAGAGGAAAATATTTCTCTCATTGGATAAGGAATCAAGAAAGAACGAGAGGATTCGTATCTGCCAAACTAGAACATAGAAATAGTAGCATCTAGCATTTCCATATATCACATTGTCTAATGAAGGATTGTGAAAAATAAGTACCAATTAGAAGAACAAGTACCATGTGACATCAAAAGGAAAAAAAAAAGTAGTTAATTTGAAGTGATCCCATTTCCTGTCTTACTCCAGCAGGCAACTAGCGCTAAGTCAAACAATACTGATATAGAATATAAAGGACTCGTTGTTGGGAATAATCCTTTAGTACATGGACCAAATTCTATCAATAAACTTACAAATGCTTCAAGAACGAAAAGTTAACCAATACATAACCCTTTGCAATGAACTTGATAAATGTTAAAGTTCAGGACAAATATTTTTATAAATGAAAATAAATGTTAAATTTCAGGATAAATATTTTGTTAAACGAGAATTTTTAACCAAAATGGCTATGGGGTATGACAAAGATGTGTGACATTCAATATTTCACTTACTTCCATTCATTCAGAATTGCATGAGGTAACTATAGAGCCACAACTACTTTCAAATCCACAACCATTTCTCTATAAGAATTTTTCTAATATTAAAACATTCACCAGATTTTGTTAAAGTAGCAAGGTATCATAATGCATTTAAAGCAAACGGAAAACATAAGCACAGAGTGTGCCACTATTTCCATGAGTAAACGAATGCTGTTAATAGAACCTAATTCTTCTGACAGAAGTCAAACTAACTTGAAGAAACTACAGAGAATTCTTACACAATCAGCCATGTCTAAACCAGGACTCAACTCAAGGCATGCACTATATCAATATATTTGCAAAGAGCAACTTTCAGTACTGAGGAAAAGGACATACATACCATCAGAGTTTCCTTGACTAACATGCCATTGCAGCTGAGTAAGAAGGAAAGAGGAATTGGAGACCTCAGATTTTCTGCAGGTAGCACTTGCACCATTCTCAAAATCCATTTGGACAAATTCACTCAGAGCGATATCCGTCACACATCCTGCATCACTGTTGCTTTTCTTATTTCGCTTGAATGTAGAATTGGTTATCTTCACAAGACGCTTTGCTGTTAGTCGATGTATAGGGTATACTCTAACTTTTCTTGGTGGTGTTGATACACAACCGCCCATTATACCAATTTAATCACACAATATCAGTTTGATCATACAATCATGTCGACAACAAACGCTGCTGTCAGAAGAATCAGGATTAGTAAGTTGAGAAAGAACTAACTTCATACATTGAAACATATGGGCCAGTTGATGCAGAAAAGCATTGAAACCAAAATCCAAGGGAGAAGTATGATATTAATCATTCATCTTTCTTGAACTAGTCTTGGGAATTGTAGTGCTGAAATAAATACACACTCATTGCCACAACGATAGTATGTTACAATGTTTCTTATCAGCAGCAACAATATGTAAACTTAATGACCTTTATGTCAATATTGAGAAATGAGACTATGGGACATCTATCAACTAAACAGAGATTATTCCTTCAAGTAGATGAGTTCGGAAGAATGATAATCTTTACAGAATGAATATACATCCATTCCTCTATTATCATAAATTCATCGTTAGTTTGCACCAGTAAACTTCTGAAAACAAGAACCAGTTTCACTCACTAATGGAGGAACACTTACCTGTAAAGTGGTAAAAAACCAAAGATCAAGATGAAATGATAAATTTAAAAACTATCAAAAGGTCCATATTCGCAGGAAAGAGTCAAAAGTATCCTACACAGATTTTTCTCTTTCAACTTCTATTTTTCTTGTTGACACTAAACAACCCCGCCTCCACTAGCAATATCAAATCCTCCATTAACAACATAATGCTGAGCAGAGGAGGCTTATGATGATCTATGAATTCTGAAAACAGAAAAAAAGAAAAAGAAAGCCAGCCAAAGCTGGAGTAAAGTACCTCTTTTTTTTCTGATCCAAATTGTTTTGAGGAAGAGAGAGAGAGAGAGAGATCCTCTGTTCAGTCCTTAAACTGTATCTGTTTTCTGATTTAAATAAGAAACTTGATGTTAGCAATCTGAACAAAAACAAGAGCTGAAATGTGGCCAAGGGGACACATCCAACAAGGTAGGCGAAAAGACAAAAACAAGCAGAGTGGAGGATCAAACGAGCCCTTGTCCACATCAAAATATAATGTGGACATACTATGCAATATGAAAAGGAATCCATAAAAGTCGAAATCCTTGAAACAGACCAAACAATCAGAATTCATTAAAGATTCAACAAAGAAGCCCAAAACTTAAAATGAAAAAAAAATGGAAAATGTAAAGTATTGTAAACTTCATTAAAACATGAAATACACTGAAAACAATGGAGATGTTGAAAGAACATTCATCCATTCTCACGAAGCACGGAGACTTAGACATAATGGGAACTACAACCAAAAACCAAAAACCAAAAAATGGCGATATACTTGAACATATACAGAAAATTGATTTATTTTTTTGTTAAGCTTGCAAAGTTGAAAACTTTAAACAAAACCCATATCACAAAATCAGAAAGACGTAAGAATAACCAGAAAAAGGAAAAAGGAAAACAGGGTCACGGACAGCATCAAGAAAGATCAAGATCATGCCTGAACTTGGAAAATCTCCCTCTCTCTGCAAGAAAATCACCTAAATGAAGACAGACTCAGAGGAAACGAACGAGTCGATGGAAATGGCGCTTAGATGATAGAACAGACGGGCGGATCCGACAATGTCGGATCCGGGAATAATGACAAGCAGAAGTCTTGAAATTTTCTCCTCTTCCTCATACAAAAAGAATAAACAGATGACAGGTATTTAAACATTTTCAAGCTTCTATTTATAGGTTTATTGCACACGCAAATCTTCCATTTCCCAGTTTTCTCCTTCTCTTACTATTTTTCACAAAATTCATAACATACACAATAGAAAATTTGAACTTTTTTAAAAATATTTTGTGTTGCATTGTTAAAATTTTCCTAAAATTTAGGTTCTGTGAGTATTTTTGTCATACATTTCGGTTACCTCGTTGGCATTGTCTGTTGTAATGTTCCCCAAATCATCATGATCACCTTTTGTCTATCTTTTTATCTCCATTTTTGCACAATGAAGAATTCAAACGAGGGCCATGAATTCTTACCATCACTAGATCTTCGTTAATTCCTAAAAAATTTGAAGAACTCAAACCAAGAATTCGAACCCAAAACGTCTAACACTAGAAAGATCCAAGCGTTCAGGGCTAGCTCAGACAGTAGACAGGAATAGTATTATAAAATCATCATCAACCTCAATCCACTTTTTCATTCCCGCTCTCTGTCTCTAAATTTTCTCAGCATAACCGCAGTTAATCATCCCTTCTTCTTCTTTAAGTATAAAAAGTTGAGTACTTCCATCAAAAGGGTGTCCGGAAATTTCAGTTCTTGAGAGGAAACTGGACCGCTCTTTCCTTTTTGTTGCGATTTCTCACTCTTCCCCATTTTTATACCTGCAAATCGCAGGAAAATTGTTTCTGAAATTTGCACATCACAATCATTTGACGAATCAGCTATTCAAAACAGATATAATCACATTGGCTATAAAATATAAATATATGCATATGAACACAACAAACATATCACATGGGAGGACATTTTTTAGATTTTGTAGGATTGAGTGGATAATCATGCAACCCGTCCAACCTGGTGTTGCTTGGAGTGGATAATCATACAACCCGTCCAACCTGGTGTTGCGTGTTACCAGAAAGCTTCTTCTCTGTTACTGGAAATGCAGCGGAGACTATTCTTTTGTGCTTCCAAAATACTCTATAGTATCTGTCTCTTTCGGTAGATACTTTGGCCATAAGACAGAAAACCATTGTTGCTTGATTTGCACTTCAAACACTTTGATTAAAGTAAAGAATGTTACATCATCCTATCAGCTGCATGAACATGAAGACGTACCTTTGTATCAAACCCCAAAAGATGGTATTATATACTCCAATTTGTTGAAATATGCACTTGAAGTAGTACTTGTGTGTTGTTCCCTTGATCAAACATGATTCTATGAAGTTTTTAGACTTAGTTCATGATTCATGCACAAGATTATCAACAAATTTATAATTTATCGAATATAAAAATAATATTTTGATTTGAGTCAAATAATAAAAAAAGAATGATTTTCTTTTTAAAAATTAGTTTAAGTAAAAAAATTATTTATAAATTTTTAATTTAAAATTTCGAAGATTGCCATGAAAATATATAATTATTAATAACTTAACATTATCTTATTTTCAAACTTATGAATTATACACTTATAAGTAAGTATAATAAAAAGATTTAATCTCAATTTAATATAATTAATAAATTTAATTTAATTCAAAGTTTGAATTTAAATATTATAATTAAATAAAATTTGAATTTAATAAATTTGAATAAAATTAAACAATTTCTAATAATTGTAACATTAATTATAAAAAATTAAGTGATAAAATTTAAAATTAATATTTGATATTAAATATTCTAAAAATCGAATTATTTTTTTTAATTAATGTATTAATTAGGGATTATATTAAATAAAGAAAATTAAATTTTATGGTATTATTAACGTAAATATTAGATATTAACGTAAATATTGGATTTTATCTTCCCTTCCACGTTGATGGCTTGACTCATCCCAATTCTTTTCCTCTTTATGATCTTCTGATCTGCGAAACGAAAGCTCGGTTCCATCCTCCATCGTCTCGGTCGCTAGTGTGAGTCTTTTATCACTTTATCCTTTGCTTTTATTGCATAAAGATTCAATCTTTGTGAACCTAGACGTACAAGCTGAAGTCTTTAACTCGGTCTTTTGGGAACACGATTTAGATTTGTAGTGTCGAAGAAATGTTGGGTTGTGGTTAATTTCTTCTGTAACGTTTAGTTTTCACCTATTAGGCGTGTTTTATTCTGCTTTTTTTTTTCCCCTGATATGTTGGGTTCCACTTAATTAGGGCAAAAAGTTTATGCTTGGTTGGTTTATTTCCGCTTTCTGATTATGGGTTACCCAGTTTGGTAATTTAATTTTGTGATGGAGAGCTTTGTGGTTTGCTTCACAAACGTTAATCATACTGGAGTAAATTGGCAATTTCCATGGTTATACCTTCTAAAGAAGAGAGGCAAAAACGTGCCTTATCCAGTTTTTGTAAGCTTCCTTTTGGCATCTTGATTGTGTTTCCTTTCAGGTTGGGGTTTAGTGTTTGTAAAGTGTAATTGGATTTTGGATTTAGCTTGTTGCTACATATGGTTGCCTTACGACATTTGTGCTTCTAGTGATATATTTGCTTGTGTGGTGTGTTGTGATGAATTTCTGGCCTGTTTTGAGTTAACTGGGTTTTCTTCTTACGTTATAGTGTTCTCTTCAGAGGCCGTTACTAAATATGACAACAAGACGCAGCTTTCGTTACAATCGCCTTCCTACGGATGAAGACGAATATGATGATGGTGTTAAACGCTTTGACCCTCGATTTGATTATGTTCCTGGATCGTATGATAAAATCCCATGGAAATCCATAGCCCTTGCACTATTCCTTCTGTTTCTTGGATCAGTACTTCTATTTCTTTCATATTTCATCTTCACTGGACACATGGGAGGAGAGAGGTCCCAAGCGTATGGTCTTCTTGCACTAGGAGTCCTTACCTTTCTGCCAGGTATGTTGAGCCATAATGGGTGATTATTCAACTAATAATTATGGACCACGACAAGAATTATGCATATTCATGCAAATCTTTAGCCAGGCATGTTTATGCTATGTTTAATGATTTTGTAGAATGAAGGTAGACAAGTTTAACAAATGGCTAATGATAGTTACGCTGTTGGACATTATGTGTTGGCATCAAGGGCAACTTTTCTAAAGAAACTTAGTGATATTGCAGAAACTTAAGTAAGAAAGGTGAAATGTAGATATCTGTTCCCCATGAACGAGCATGCTGCTTGTGACACTAACAATTGGGTATTGGATTAAATGGTAGAAGGAATTCACATAACGCTGAGACTTTTGCTCTCACAGCAATCACTGTGAAGTTAGCCATAAAGAAGGACTAGCCATCTAAGTACTGGATAAGTAAATAGAACGGAAAAAGGGACACAGGGCAATCCATGAAGTAGGGCCCTACGAAAGATGAAGTTGAGTTTATAAAGTGGTTTGATCAACTTGAATTTTTCTTTTCTTTGCTTTTGAAGGATGGACGTTTGCACATGCATGTGTTGCTTGTGTCTATTTTTTGATTTACAGTTGTGATAAAATATCTCTGTGCAAGTTTTTTTATACTGTTCATGTAGTCTACAATTTCAAATTGTGTGATGAACCCAAACTTTTCTTTTCTGTGGCAGGATTTTACGAAACTCGGATAGCATACTATTCATGGAGAGGTGCTAAGGGATATCGCTTTTCCTCTATTCCTGATTATTAGAATCTGCCACCCAAGTCCTATCCTATATCCTGTAACTGCTACTTCGGGCTTACGGATTGATCAAGAAGACTCAGAAGCTATTGTACAGAACTCGTGTTTTTTAAGTGATACTGAACCTCCATTCCACTGGTTCTTCTGTACTTTTTCCCCTTGCGCATTCTGTTTTATTCAAGATTGTTTACTGTCTCCCTAGTCTTTACATCCTAAGGTAAGAGATTAAGCTACTGTTCAAGGTTTATTTTTCAACTAGCTCAAAAGTTCTTTCCTTGCACTAACTTCTGCAAGAAATCCTTGTTACTAAATTCGCATGCCCCGGTGAGGCATTTGACAGCTGAGGCTGATCACACAATTCCAAGTTTCTTAATAGTTCTCCTGCCAACTTTGTTTTTACCAGAACAAGTCTCTGAGAGATGACTGCGGTAATATAGTGAGACAGTCCTTTCAGGTTTATATACTCTTAAGAAGAAAACAGAGTAGTGGGCATGGGACTTACTGTTCTTTGCTTTAGGTTTGTTAGACTGGCTAAAGTATTGAGTTTCATCTACGTCCAGTTTCTGTTTTGTCTGATGACCTGCACAATCTGGTCTGGCTTGGAATCTGAATACCCCTCAGAATCCAGAACTAGCTGGTTCTCCTGAGTTGCGTTTCTGATGCAGGCAGTTAACCAGACATTTGGGAGTAAAGTACTATTTCCGTGCGGGCTGCGAGTCTTCATATTAGATATGACTGCAAACTTTGAATACAAGATATCACTTACAATCTGAAGGAATGGGTTTTAGTTACTCCATCAGTCCCCTTGAAAATGGAAAAACTTGTTTATCATTTGATCAAGTTTCAGAAATCAGTTCAGTATTAATTTGCTGTACTCAGTTTATCCGTAGGCTCTGCTTGAAAAATCTGCTAATAACAAACAAGAATCCACTAATTCAAGTCCAGCGAGTCTCGACATTGGAGGATAGAGACAGAATCACTGAGCCTTGGCCTCAATGAGTTGGTCAGACTTCAGTTAGTCACTTGTGACTCAAACGAGTGGAGGATTGACTTCAATTCAAAAGTCAAAGATCAAATCTGATTTAATCTACTTATTTTAAATTAATTAATTAAATCACATACTAACATATAAATACCAAAATTTGAATATTATCATGTTTTCGAATTCAAATTATCATTATCACACAATCTGGAGTCAAAAACAATGCATAATTTGCCAACGCAGCCATGGCTCAGCAAGCAATCAAAAGGGACATTTGATTAAAACAAGGGTATAACAGGGTTAATGTTTTAAAAATCGAACTGAAAAATTCGCCAGAGTGGGATCTCCTAAATCTAGGGGGATGTGATTACCTGTTTCAGTTTTGTTGTTCTAATTCTGGTTTAATCCATCTCATTCACACATTTATGTGGGTCACTTGATTCTAAGTGAAATCACCTGTGTTAGTTTTGTTGCTCTAACCTTTTTCAATCCATCTCATTCACACATTTATGTGGATTTTGCTGTTCCATCTCTGTTTCAATCCATCTTATCCACATATTTATGTGGGTCTTATCCACACATTTATGTGAGTTTTGTTGTTCCAACCTTATTCCAATCCTACATGAATGTGTGGATGAGATAGATTGAAACAAGGTTAGAACAGCAAAACTAGCACAAGTAATCTCATTTGAAATCTAGGACTACTTGGTTTTTCAATTCAGTTCTAACAATGTATTTCTCAGATCGAGAAAATGGAACTGCTTGGTGTTACATGTTAGAATTCATTAAAGCCTGATTCGCATTATTATGCTCGATAAAAAGAATGAGAGAAACTCTGATAGAAAAATATTGGAATTGAAAAATACTTCGAAGATGAATATGTTCCCATGCAATAGTAAAGAATTCTTGAGTTAACTTTTAGATTAAATCTTCAACTTTTCAATTTAATTTAATTTAATTTAATAATCTTTGTTGTTAAGAACTAATAAATTTATAAACTAAAATAAACCTATTAATTTTTATTTAACTATTTCTTTTTTAATTAAATTTTAATTTTTTACGAGTAAGAATAGTCCTTTTCAATTATTTTTCAAAATTTTTAATTTTATTTAATCTTTAACTCATTTTATAATAATCTAATACTGTTAAACTTTTTAGACTTTAAACCTCTTATATTTCCGATTTAACTCCCGGTATTGTTTTGAAAACGTATACGAAAATTAAATATTTAACATTTGCATTCTTTAAAAAATTATTCTATAAGCTCAATATAATAGATTAAATTATATTATCAAGCCGTTGATATTTATGTTAAAAATATTTATTTTTATATATTGATGACTAGGATGTGACGGAGATAGCTTATTATATCATCAAAAGTCAATAACTTTTTTTCTTTTTTAATATTTTTCATATTTATTTTCACCCTTTTGAAAAAATTGAAAATTTTCACGTGAACAAGTCAAAACGAATTTTTACTAATTTGATTATTTAGTAAAATTTATTAAAAATCCAATTTTTTATGAAATTTATTTCAGAAAAATGAAAAGATGAATATGTTTAGGAAAAGGCTCTTTTTTTTCAATACGTGCATAACGGGCTCTGCTCATTGTTTCTTTCTCTTCCTTCCATCTTCTGGCTTTCTATGGTGAAAGATTCCAAGATTCTGGTGTTGGCGTGACCTCATTTTCTCTATCTCCTTTGGATTTTTTGATCTTTGAAAGAGAAACCCAGTTGCGTACTCCACCGTCTCCGTCTTTTTGTGTTAGTTTTTATGCAACCGATCTCCTATCTTTGCATCCCCTCTTTCTTTTTCCAATTCTATAAAGTTTCAATCTTTATGGCCCGAAAGCTGCAAATCTTTCATCTTTTTTTTGTTTTTTTCTGTTCTGGGATATCTCTGGAATTTTGGAAAATTCTCAATTTATATGCGTTTGTCAAAATCTTTGTTGGGTTCTTCTAGTTTAGGCTTAATGAGGTTAATTTCATCTGTAGCATTTGTTTTCCATATTTTGTTTGAGTTTTTGAATGCATTCATCTTTTAGATTTGGTTGTTTGCATTTAATTGGGTAAAATTTTAAGTTGCATAAGAAGTCCAATAGGAGCAATACTTGAAATGGCAATCTACTTCATTTTAGTTTTTTGTTTTTGGATATTTGGTAATTTGTTGTTAGTTCCATATATACATATATATAAAAGGACTTCGTAATTGTATTTTCGGGAAGGGTGACTCTCCGGTTTGTGATTAGTTGAAAATTGTAAGCTTGCTATTGCTCTGGAACTAGATATTGTTGCTTTCTGTATATTAGTAATCCGGGATTGTACACTGCTAGTATTCCCCTTTTTCTTCTTCTTCTGTAGTCCATTTATGCCCCCATAAATAGTTGAAGAACTGAAGTGAAGTGAGCAAACTCTTATGCTTTGTGTATTTTCTTGAAGTTGGTGAACTACGGCTAAACGTTTATCTTCTTGGTTCTAAACTTTCTATGCAATTGGATCAGGAAAAATGGATGGGTCATCTCACCAAGGAAGCAGTGGTGTGGATTTGTATTTGTCAAATTACAAACTTGGTAAAACTCTTGGAATCGGTTCCTTTGGCAAGGTGAAAATTGCAGAGCACACATTGACTGGCCACAAGGTCGCTATCAAGATACTAAATCGTCGAAAGATAAAAAGTATGGAGATGGAAGAAAAAGGTATCTATTGGTGATCACTGTTACATTATCCTACATTGCTTATTTAAAAATTATGGAAGAGATCATTAAAAGTTGAATTCGTAGTGCTAGACTGAATAAAGAATGCATTGTTAAGGATTCTGTTAAATCTTCGGTTGGTATTTTGATTTTGTGCACTATGATATTTCTTTCCTCTATTTCCTAGTTTTGGAGGTTTGATTGAATTGTGTTGAATGCTGCAGTTTGTGTTGAATTCTTTTAGGAGATCTGTGTTGAATTCCCCCCCTTTTGGTTTTTTTTTTCAGTGAGAAGAGAAATAAAAATTCCGAGATTATTCATGCATCCACACATTATTCGACTTTATGAGGTGATAGAAACACCAACTGATATTTATGTTGTTATGGAGTATGCGAAATGTGGAGAGCTCTTTGATTACATTGTGGAGAAAGGTAGGTTACAAGAAGAAGAAGCCCGAATTTTCTTCCAACAGGTAGAGTTGTCAGACATTTACATTGGTTTCTGATGTGAAGTGTGATAACAAAATTCAATGGCAGTAAGCCAAACTTTGTCTGGGTGTGCAGATAATTTCTGGAGTAGAATATTGTCATAGGAATATGGTTGTGCACAGAGATCTTAGACCTGAGAACCTGCTGTTGGATTCTAAGTCGAATGTGAAGATAGCCGGTTTCGGGTTGAGCAATATAATGCAAGATGGTCATTTTCTGAAAACTAGTTGTGGAAGCCCAAATTATGCTGCTCCTGAGGTATTTTGTTGGCATACTAACTTTGGTTGATGATATAAATTCATGAACATGATTTGTATGTTTCTCCTACCTGTTTTATATGTTCTTTCCCAATTCAATTATAGAACCTTCTGTTTTTCACTTTATAGGTTATATCTGGGAAGTTGTATGCCGGGCCTGAAGTAGATGTATGGAGCTGTGGTGTCATACTCTGTTTTCTTGTCTGTGGCACCCTTCCTTTCGATGATGAAAACATTCCTAACCTCTTCAAGAAGATAAAGGTACTAGGGATTTTAAGTCTCTAGTTGTTTGTATGGTGATGTCATGATTGCAAATACTGTATTCTCTTTGAATTTTAAAATCGTACTTGTTTATTATTTGGGCCATTTCTGTTGTTGTGATTTGTAAAGATGGGCATTATGAGAAAATTGAGCGTGTGCTGGATGTTTTAGTCTCTGGTATCCCACTCTAAATCATTACTCAAGTTTGAAAAGTAAAACTATTACTTTCTTTATGGAAGTGTTGGCCACCAATCTTCTTTGTTGAGGGACTATTTTTTTGTTGAGTAAAGCAAACTGATCAGAGTGATCTTTTTGTCCATTATGGAAGATATTGTGTAAAGTTAAAGATCATGTTTCATGTTGCCAAGATAGGTTGGAAATCTGGTCCAAAACCTACAATTAGCAGCTGAGGAGGGTGACACCTCAATTGTGTAGATCAAACAACAGATATTAAAAGTGAGAAGATGAAAAAAAAAAGGAACTTTTATATTTTTAAATCTTTCTTTTAACATATTCACAGTTGCAGAGATAGCTCATCTTATTTCCATTGGTCAAACTTGGTGTCTTATTTTGCCTAATACTGGTATTGTGGATCAAAATTATTTACACATCATTGTGTGGTCATGTAGTCAAATGTAATATGTCCTGGATTTTTTTGACTTTGTCTTTTAGGGTGGGATATACACTCTTCCTAGTCATTTATCTCCTGGTGCAAGAGATCTGATTCCACGGATGCTAGTTGTTGATCCAATGAAGCGCATGACTATACCTGAAATTCGCCAACATCCATGGTTCCAAGTTCACCTTCCACGTTATCTGGCTGTTCCCCCACCTGATACAATGCAACAAGCTAAGAAGGTATGGTTTCTTTGGAGATCTAACTTACTTCTGGCAGTAACTAATATAGCAATTCAAGTTTGAATACGTTGACTTCTACTTTTCATGTGCGAACAATTGGCTTCCCTCAGATTTCATATTAGGTAGGCAGAACTTCTGCATGTAAAGCTACCTTTCCAAAAAAAACAAACAAACTTCTGCATGTAAAATCTAGCCCTGTTCCATTGGAGTTCTTAGGACAATTAGCAAGAAACTTTCTTTTGTAGTACGTATTGCTGTTCATCTTTAACCAAGGCTAGGTTACTTATCTCATGCACATGTGTGGCATGCTTGCTTATTGACTTTCTCTGTGGCTTTCTTGGTTGCTTGTGCATAGGGTTAGTGAAGATACATTTCTTTTTCAAAATTTAATTTTAAACCATAATGAATGAAAAAAAAATTGTTCTCTTCCAGACTTGAACTGAGTGATTTTATCGAGTCCATATTGGATTTTAAGTCAGGACCTGCCTTTCAGGCTAGCTTGAAGATACATTGGTCGCCCATAAGTTTATGGTTCAATATTTGAGCCCAGAAAGAAGAGAGAAGAGCAAGAAAGAATTATTATTGGACGTAGAATACTTCAAATTTGTTCATATGTATATTTGTTCTAGCAGGTTGATGAGGAGATTCTCCAGGAAGTGGTCAATATGGGATTTGAGAGAAACCAACTTGTCGATTCTCTTTGTAATAGAAAACAAAATGAGGTTTGTGCATTTAAGGACTCCGTGGAACTATTCTTCTAACATTTTCTCCTAAAGGTGTTTGAATTTTTTTATTACTTGCTGCATTTCAGGGTACAGTAGCCTATTATCTATTGCTGGATAATCGGTTTCGCTTAGCTAATGGCTATCTTGGAGCTGAGTTCCAAGAAACCATGGTATGCTGTTTTTTCTGAGCTTACTTTTGGAGAACTTTTATCAGTGATGTAATATATTATCACAAAATTATCTGAACTTAGCTATGGTTTCTTGGTAGGCATTATTCATGTTGAATTGTATATATAGCTTATTTTGTATTAGTTAGGTTTAACCCTAGGTTTTAGTTTGTCAGCGCCCATGGCCCATATAGTTGCTGTATATATATTGTACTATGAGCCTAGTAAAACATATAGATCAATATTCTTCCTTCTAGGGTTTTTTCTCTTTCTCTAACTTTTACATGGTATCAGAGCCTGGTTGAGAAAACCCTAAAAGTCTCTCTCACTGGCAGCCAGAAAACCATTTTTTTTACAATTCGCAATTATCATTAGCAAAAGTAAGAAAGGACAGCAGTATGAGTCCCTTTTTCTCAAAGCATGTGGGTTCTTTGGATGTATTTTATCCTAGACATTTACTAGACTGAACTTCCTGAGGAACATAATGTCCCTATTTCTGAATCAATTTTTTTTTACTGATTGTTAGGCTTTAGTGTGGTCTTCAGATTTGCGTTGATTTTAACTCGTTACTTGTTTTATTTCTTAGGAGGGTCGTTTTAACCGTATGCATCAAAATGAACCTACTTCTCCTGCTGTTGGAAATCGCCTTGGTGGAATCGTGGATTATCCGGGGATGAGCTTGAAATCACAATTCCCAGTTGATAGAAAATGGGCCCTTGGACTTCAGGTTATTCTCTGTGCATTAGGTTTTGCTCAAACGGGTTGATCTCTGAATATTCATTTTGCAATGTGTGGCATAAGATTATGAGGTGCTAAGGTGGTGGTTTCTTTCTGTGTGCTGTAGATAAAGAATGACTTGTTTAGGAAAATACAAAATGTTTCCAAAAATCTGACATTTAAATTATTTATTACTGCTATTTGAGAGATCTTGGCAGTTATTTCAACTCCTTTCAGTTCATGAAATATGAAAACTTGGTCTACAGATATTTCTCTTGTAGTCAACAAACTAAAGAAATCTTTTGCCTTTTAACTTCTGCAGTCCCGAGCCCATCCTCGAGAAATAATGACAGAAGTTCTCAAAGCTCTGCAAGAGTTGAATGTTTGTTGGAAGAAAATAGGTCACTACAATATGAAGTGCAGGTGGATTCCTGGAAATCCACATCATGAAGGCATGATCAATGATCCAGTGCACAGCAATAATTTCTTTGAGGATGAATCCACCATCATTGAGAATGATGGTGTAAGTAGGCCACCAAATGTGGTGAAGTTTGAAATGCAGGTAATGCAGCGATTCCTGTTAGGAATTTCGACATTCATATTTAGATTCGAAAATGTAAAATTTTTTCTCAAATTCATGATTTATAGATGGACAATCAGATATTTTTTCATTTTTATGAAATCATTCGGTTGTTCAGCTAATGCATGTGTATAGTAGTAAATTATGCTAATTATCCAAAGTTTCTGTAAACTCATGCCAAACATGTATGTGTTGTTGTAATGGTCTTGACAGCTTTTCAAGACTCACGAGGACAACAAGTACTTGCTTGATTTGCAAAGGGTACAGGGTCCACAATTTCTCTTCTTGGATCTTTGTGCTGCTTTCCTTGCGCAACTCCGAGTGCTTTAGAATGGAAAGTATAGGCTCTGAACACACATTATTCCATGGATATCTTATTATGCCTGTGAATAAGAACTTGTTGTATATAGAATGTCTTTCAGTTTTTGAGTTTTACGGTTACCGTTTGAATTTCTCCCTGTTTTATCTGGGTTTATAGATGATTACAGCCAATGCCAATGTTGCCGTTGGCGGTATCACTAGCAAATTGAGTACTGACATTCTATATTTCTCTTCAATAGGCTTACCCTCAATCGTATGAATCCCATAGGGAAACCTCAGAATTCTAAATTAAGGGATCATCAGTTGTATATGCTGAATGGATACAATTCCCTGTTGCCTTTCAGGAAGTTATGTCACGTCAGCACTTGGAACTGTTTCTTACATTATAGTTTCAAAGCTTTACTATGCCCAGGCTCAGGGATATGTATAATTAGTGCAGATACTACAGGCGATATCCTTATAGAGGTGTATTGCTTATTGCTTAGCTTAGAAAGGATGGAGGTATTTTAGTCAGTCAGGGTTTAGCAAGACATGGAATTAGGCCCGTCGACACAGTACTTTTTGATGAACTGTCATCTGAAGGAGATGATGTCCTAAAAACAGTTTACAAATTGGAAGAAAGCTTGACTCCTGAAGTATCAGTTTGCAGTACAGAAAGTTGAAATGACAGATAGGCTGATCGACACGGACCTTGTTGACGATACTTCCTTTCGACATGGAAATTCTTGAAGATAGTTCCTTTTGACAGTCCTCCTATCTGATGTTCACAAGATTTTCCTACACTGGTAAATAGTTGTAGGTCCTCAAGCCTTTGTCTTGGGATAAATTTTCCTCTTATTCTCTGAAACTGGTGACTGGTCACTGAGCCTAAATGTATCCTTTGAAGTTCAAAAACCTTGGTTGGTTTAATCAACCTTTTCTTGTAGCTCATCATCACCACCAAAAACAATGTATCTCAACCAGCCTGAAGTTCGAAATCAATGATCGAAGCTGAGTTGATTTTGGATTGGATGATCTAAATTCGGTAAAATTCTAATTTTTTTAAAAAAATTCTGTTGCATCAGCACCATTGGCACCTACCTCCACCGACTTTCTCAGTTACTTAAGACAGACTTGAACTTCTCTGTTAGGTACTGCAAACAAATATCTCCTTGGACATGAACATGTTCTGATTCTATCTTAAAATTCAGAAATGTAAAAGAAAGTGATAAACACTATACTTCCAAGCCTAAAACCTGCCCTGATGTTCTTCAGACTGTTGTGCTCCATTCTTTTAAGTTCTCTTTCTGCATAATCAGAACTAAATTCTTAATCAATGCATGTCAATCTTCACGGTAATTGCCAAAGTTGAGACGGAAAGAGATATATGGAGACAATCTCCTTCCTTCCTGTCTGTTCCTCAATATATGTTTAAATATCAATGTTGTTTAGCTAACAAAAGCATAATGGTGGTAGATCAAAAGGAGAGCAGATCCTCTGTCGGATCCTATTGTGTCTTATTCTGTCTAAAATACAATATAACGTCGTTTTGTCCCAAAATTGGACAGCACGCACGTTCCTTGGACAGGCGCCTGTAGGTGGCACTGTTTTTAAGCCAACTGCTCTCAGCTTCTAAGCCACCCTTCATTTATTAATGAATGACGCTTCAAGGAACTCTGTACACGATTTTATTAAGAACTAAACAAATAAGTACAAAATGATTAAATATCAAAAACGTTAAACATAAATTATTAAATGGCCATTAATTTATTATTATTATTTAATATCAATAATAAATAAATAATTTAATAAAATAAAAGATTAAGAGTAAGTAGAAAATTAATAAATATCAAAACTTTAATCATTCTTATTAATAAGAATAATTATCATATTTGAAAACAATTAAAATTATAAGAATGATTAAAGAATAAGGACGTTTTTAATAACTATTATAATATAATTTATAATAATAATTCTTCAAATAATTTATAAATTAAAACTGATTATAAGGAATTTGTAGGAATAAGCATATAATTTTTTCCTTGTTATTATCAATAACAAAATTAATAATAATTGGGGATTTAAACATATTATTTAATATCATTAATAAATAAATAATTTATTAATAATACGAATAATAGCAAGTAGAGAATTAATAATTAAAGCCTATTTTAAACAGTTAAATTAATACTACTCAATAATTTTATAATAACAAGAAGAAAAATTATAATAACGAATTTCATCAAAATAATAATAACAATGATGAGGATGATGATGATGATGATTAGGAATTTTATATTATTAATAGAAATAAATTAAAACATTAATATTAATAACAATAATAATAATAATAATAATAACAATAATAATAATGATGATAATATTATCAATAAATAAATTCCAAATTATAACACATCAGAATAATTTTATTTACCATAATAATAATAATAATAATAATAATAATAATAATATAATCAATAAGAAACTTATTAATAATTTAAAAAAACTCAGCAAATGGCTCGCCAGCAAATGGCCATTCTTGCAAGGGTGAGAGCTCGCCCTCGCGACAGTGGCCATTTGCTGGCCAGCCTCGCAGGGGCGAGGATTCGCCCTCGCGAGGCTGCCGTTTATTATTATTATAAATTAATAATAATAAATATTATTTATTTAAATAATAAATAATATTATAAATTATTTAATAACATTATTTAATAAACTATTAGAATAATCATAATATATTTATTATTATAATTA
>JAOSBP010000001.1:23978825-23991912 GCA_027563825.1 Erythroxylum mucronatum | reverse complement strand
CTATGGAAATTTTCTCATTAGAAGTCGCTCTTAAAAGGGTATCTCATAATCTACTGTTTGGAGTCACCTGAAAAAGGAAAAGAAGAAAGACGAGTGTTTGGAGCTAAAGGTGGACTGAGATTGACGTGGAAGCCATGAAAGGTGAAAGATAACGCAGAATCAAGTTTGGGACTTTATCTTGTCCACTTGGCAAACTCCTGGAGACTACAAATCTGTTTGCCTCACGTGTCACCGTTTGATTCTGTTCAGTCATCTTTTCTCTTTACTTTACTTCTTGTGGTTCTAAGTGGCTTGCCAAAGGAGAGCTCTTTTGTACCCGACGTAAAATAAATTAGTGTTTTCTTTTCATAAGAAATTTAAAAAAGTGATCTTTAAAATTTTAGAAAAAGTTTATTCTAATTTTTATTTCTTAAAAAATAATTCTTAAATTTAAGTTAAAAATAAAAATACATATAATATGAATACCAAAGCTAATTTAATTAAATACTATTTATATAATAAATTAAACTGACACTAAAATTTGAATTAAATTAATTAAATCTTTTTTGAATTATAGTTTATTATAATTATTTTAGATTATCAAATTTAATTAATTCGCCTTGATTTGAAAAACTAAATTGAATTATTATATTATTGCGTTTATTTTGTCAATATCTTTAAAATTTTATTAATCTACAAAAAAAATTACATCGTCTTCTCTACTTTTTCTCATATATAATATTAATTGATTTTGTAATCAATAAATAAAAACAAATATATGTTTGATTCAAGGATGATATTTATAAACATTTTTTTAAAATATAATTTAATAGTTTAAAACATTTTATACATAAAAATATGTTAAACTTACAAATATTAATTAGATCGAACGCAAATATAAATTTAATTAAATCAATCTCTTATCAACAGACAACATATATATATATATATATATATATTTGTATGTATATATATTTGTATGTATTTATCATGAAGAACAAGCAAAACCAAAGTGTTACATGACAAAAGAGACTTTTATAAGATGAAGAAGATGCCACAATACCATTAGCTTAGGCTATATCATCAACCAGAATAAAGAACAGACCATCAGTTTGGGTTTTTATTTAGATGCATAGCACAAACTTAGACACGAACACTCACTCTTAAAAGAGCTGACAGTGAAAACCATCAGACATTCAGACCCCTGAAAGGAAACATGCCTGAACCCTTTTATTTAGTAGCTAATAGTGCCATGAAGTCCAGAGCAGGCAGGGAGATAGTTCACTCGTCATCATAGCTCTTCTTGTGGTGGTGGTGCTTGTATCGGTGATGCTTCTTCTCTCCGTTGTCATCATCGTCAGAGTTGTCACCGCCCTGCTGATTAAGCACACATGAGAAGAATATAAACCCCGAAAAGGGCACAACATATAGTGATTGCTGACATGATCAGCAGCAAAATATACAGATTCCGAAATCAAAACTGTAATTAAGCAACTCTTTCTTTAGAATATCCGTTTCCAATTTCCAATCAACAACAGGTAGATCTATAGGAATATACACGAACACACACTTCACAAGCAATGCATTTGTCAAATTCAAAATGGAACCCCAAAAAGGGCACAGCATAGGGCGATTGCCTATACGATCAGCATTTCAAAAATGCAGCTACAAGAATAACATAATTTGCGAGTTATTACATGTATTTGATGATTTAGACCTCAGTTTGTAGTATTACTTCTTCCCCCTTTTCTTATTAAGCTCGATTCCATGCTCCGGTCAAGCTTTATTTTTTAAACTCTTTGATCAAAAGGGCATGTTTTGTTTATACTTAACAAAACAACATCAATTTGATCTCGATTAACTAGGCTGCGTTGAACAAGACATTCAAAATAACATCCTTTTAGTCTCGGAGACCAAATCTCGGATAAAACGGGATTGGCCTGTTGACTTCGAGCCGAACCAGGGCCGTGTGCCCTTCCTAAATGGCTAAAACACTAGTGCAACACTAGATACTGAAAATGCCAACACTAGATCCTGAAAATGCCTAACAAGCAACCAAGAATTCACCTTTTTGTGTACCTAAGTTTCCAATAAGCACGCAAGATTTAACTTTTATGAATCTCACACATAGCCACAAAAAGAGAAAAAGAACTTTCTAACAATTGATTTTGCAGGATATGGAGTAAAGTTGGAACAGAGATTACGTATTTCTTGCGGCCATAGCCTTCATCACCACCATAGCCATACTTATTCCGAGATTCATCATCATCATCACGGCGTCTGCCATAATCAGACCTCTCATACTCACCACTCTCTTGCCTACCATAGCTAGGCTTCTCATACTCACCACCCTCTTGCCTACCATAGCTAGGCTTCTCATACTCACTCCTCCCTCCGTAGCCTCCTCCTTCTTCATAACTCGGCTTCTTACCATACCCGCCACTTCCATACTCCGATCCACCACCTCCATATTCAGTTTCACTCTTCTTTCCATAACCACTTCCGTATTCGGACTCAGTCCTCCCCCCATACCCAGATCCATATTCCTGTTCGGTCCTCCCTCCATAGCCCGACCCATATTCTGGTTCGGGTCTTCGTCCGTACCCAGATCCATACTCCTCAGTGGGTTTCTCAAACCCTGGTCTCCCACCATATCCGGATTCGGGTCTCCGGCCATACTCAGATCCATATTCCCCACCACCAGATTCATACTGGGAATCGGGTTTCCGGCCATACCCAGACCCATAATCCCCGCCACCAGATTCATACTGGGAATCGGGCCTCCGTCCATACCCAGACCCATATTCCCCACCACCCGATTCATATTGGGAATCGGGCTTCCGGCCATACCCAGACCCATATTCCCCACCACCAGATTCATATTGGGAATCGGGCCTCCGGCCATACCCAGACCCATATTCCCCACCACCAGATTCATACTGGGATTCGGGCTTCCGGCCATACCCAGATCCATATTCCTCGCCGGGAGGCTTCCCATAATCAGTCCTCCCACCATACCCGCCACCGGATCCATACTCAGACTCAGGCCTCCTGCCAATGCCCGAATCAAAATCGGATCCGGGTCGTTCCATTCCATAACCAGCATCCGGACGACCACCGTAGGCGGGGGTAGGATGAGGCTTGGGGCGGGCATAGCTGCTGTACTCAGCCTCGAGGGCCTCGTCAGCATAGGCAGAGGGCTCGGAGTGTGAGGAGTAGCTGGGGCGATCGTAGTCGACCCCCTCCGACTCTGAGGTCGTCGGGTAGCAGGTCTCCTCGGACGGCGGAATTGGGCGGCCGTAGGTCAGAGTGATGTCGTAACCACCGCCGTAGGGGGTGGGATCGTACTCGTCGAAATCATCGACGTCTTCGTCGTCGCGGCGCTTCGAGAAGAAAGGCATATTTGGGCAAATTGGAAAAGCTTTTTCAGAGATGTGATTGGGAAAATGGAAAAGAAGCTGATTTTAATATGGTTTTAGGGACCACGACGACACCGTTTCAATAAAATGATAAAATTGAAAAAAATCATAATTAAATTTAAATCTTAGCTCCTTTAAAATATATTTTATTTTTAGAAACCTTTTTAATAAAAATTATTATATAATTATTATTGTATATTATTACAAAATTTGTATAACTGATTTGACTTGAATTTAATAGTAATTTTGTTAAATATCTAAAAAAATTGGTAAATTTTATTTTATTAAAATTTCTAATATTGTAAAATATTTTTAAAATAGATAATATTAAAAATAAATTACATCATTTATCTCTTAAATCTTTATATGATGATGAACATTAAAAAAATAAAGTTATTAAAACCTTTGAAAAACAAAAAATATTTAATCATTACACTTGTCATTATTAATTTTCCTCTTTTTTTGTTAACTATTCTATGGAATTAAAGTTGAAATTTAATTTCTATATTAAGAAAATTACAAATTTGAACCTTAATTTGTCATTAAAACTTCTTTTCTTCTCTTAATTCTTAATTAGTATCAATGTCTTTATCTTACCTCAGCTAATGGCTAAAAGTATAATTTGATCCTCAACATTTACGACATAATATAAAACAAACCTTAACATCTCGAAGCATTTAAATTGAACCCAACATTTTCAAAACATTTAAAACAAACTCTAAATTGATGGAAAATTTAACAGGGTTAACCTCCCAACAGCTAAATACTAGTTAATGTTGACATAATATTATTTTTTATTTTTTAAATAAGAAATAAGCCAGGGCCATTCCTAATAGTTTATAGGCTCTGGGCAAAATTAAAAAAAAATGTTTCTATTGTTGCCTATTTTTAGCCCTCATATAGAATAAAAATAAACAATATATGGGGCTTTTTTGTTGTTCTTTATAAGGTTAAGAGTAGGTACTATTTTGTTTCATTTTATTTTTTATAACGATCAAAATAAGTCTTATTTTATCATTTATAAGGATGAGCCCTAGACAGGTGCCCACCCCGTCCTTGCCCAGGCCGGCCCTGAAGTGAGCCCATGATAAGTGAAACTTACTATCTAAAATATATAAATATCGACCATATTGTCATGTGACAAATGGGACCAACTGTCTCAAATGTATGAATAGTGGCTTCACCCTCATGTGACTATAGAACTTACTTTTTGATTAATTTAAAAAATTAATTATGTGATAGTCAGACTCATTTTATATTTACAAAATATAAAAATAATATTATGCCTTTAACTCCTCAAAATTTCTATTCATTTAGGATCTGTAATAAATGTTTTGAAAATGTTATGATTTAATTTGAACGTTTCAAAATATTATAGTTTAATTTGAACGTTCCAAAGAGTTAGAGTTTAAGTTATATTATGTTGTAAACTATGAAGTTCAAAATACACTTTTGACTCTCAACTAATCAGTAACTTGGATAAGATGCGACACAATATATGATTATTTAAATTCTCGTAAATACTCTTACTTTTCTCGGATGGATGAAAAATTGAACGGAATACGTAAAAATAAATTCTTTAATTGGACAAAACAAATTATTTGCTCTTCTTACAAAAATCAAATTAGCATTATGTGGTATAAATGAAGAAACAAGAAATGCTTTGTACTATGAATTTTGATGAGTGCAAGCAGAAGAAGTTAGAGCAGAACAAAACTTGAATCCAAAACTACAGGAGCTTTTTCCTCTCAAAGTATGTCTTAAGATGCCATAACTGTAAACCAGCCACTGATAAGCAAACCAAAAGTGAAAGGAAACTGAGGCCTGCCATTCTGGAATTAGTTGATCTGTTGAGGTTTTGCATTTCTTCCTCCCTGTATTTGATAAAGGAAAATGGAAAAAAAATAGGATTTTCAATAAAAAACAATGCCTGAATAGTGAACAGATTGTGTTTGTTTGTACTGTTGGTGTATGTATAAGCATTTACAGATATTGCAGTAATTAGACAGAGGACTTCCAATGATAATAATGCACCAAATATGATTGTTTATGCAGGAACACACATATATTTGGAGGAAGTTAATCTGTATGTACCTTTCACGAAGAAAGAACATCTCTTCATGAATAGATATTACCGTGTCGTGCAGTTTCTTCAACTCGAGTTCCATCAGCTAGCAAAACCAGAAGAAATCCAGGATTCAAACAGTATATGAGAGGTCTCAAATGGAGGATCAAAATCCAAAAAATAAAATAAAATCATCCAAGACTCAGAAGTTGCCAAGTTGTCATCTGAAACTTGTATCTACAATAAGGAGAAAGGGTACAATCCAGTTTGATATCTGAAATTGTCACATGACAGGTGAACATCACAATCCCATATCAGAAAAGAAAAAAGAATTGAAAGTCTTTATATGAATGCCTCTACTAATCAACTTTTAATTAATTATTTTCGAGTCTGTAATTCTCTTAACTTCGAATTAAAGTTGTTGTTGAGTCGGTCTAAACTGGTGACATTACACCATAAATGGAAAACTTTTAGTGCTTGTTTCCAATAGCCATTGAAATCAAAGCAAGAATCTAACTTTTTAGCAATTCTTATGCTCCTGTTTCAGAAAATCCAGCAACACCTTGCCAAATGGCCACCTGATATCAGCAGGAGTAATAGAGAAGCCAGATATCAAACTGCAAATGGTGCATCTTAACTATGAGACTCAGACCCTAAGCAGCAACCCCACAAACATCTAATGCTGGTAATTGAGGAGCTACTGTAGTTTCCTGTAAATGCTAACCATGTTGCAAATTAAGCACGCACTAGAATAAGAGGTAAAAGTTGATGACATTCGACCATGGGGCACAATTACAGAACTAGAACTCGGGATGATACGCGTTAAGAAGGAAGGTAGAAGAGTTGGGATAGCTCTGCTGGTAGAGGAGAGCACTGAAAATCCTATTTGATCCCTTAATTCCATATTCAAAGTTGATTTGAATTTCTAAAAGGTAATTCAAACATCTAAAAATATACTGTAAGAAAGAACAATGCTAGACATCCATCAAAGAAAATCCTGCTTCAGGTTGCAGTTCGATCTGCTAAGAATGAAATATTATCAACATGCATTCAACACAGTAGCTCACGAACAAAATGGAGTTAAAACCAGATGAATACTAAATGCAGTTAAAAAATAGATCAAGTTCAGATGAGCAAGCCAGAAGGAATCAAACAAAAGTGAGTACAACCCCAAATTACTCACTTCAATTTGTCCTTTCTTAGCAACCTTAGACCAATCCTTGGCAGCTACACCGGTTTTCCATTCAAAATCAATCGAGATTGTCACTTCTGGCTTGTGCACTTTAGCATCGAAGCAGGTTGTATAGTCACCACCCTCAGCTGCAGTGAATGCAAAATTACCAGAATCCACGTCTTGCCCAACATGGTAAATGCTCCCAAAAGGGGAATTCACCTACATCAATGTCACCAACAAATCCACACACTAAGATCAGACACTAACTCACAAAATCCAAGAGCATTTCATGATCAAATACAAGAAACAAGACAAGTTTAGATCAATTCTCTTCATGCCCGTTAACTATGTGCAAATGCAAGATAGGTACATTCCTGATAAACACGAATTGAAGCGGACACATGGAAACCGAAAAGCACAAAATCACAAACTAAGAGGACGTGGAAAAATGTGCAATCACCTTGACAGACAGCTTATGGCTATCAGGGATAGGACTTCCCTCATTGGGATTCACAACACTGTACTTGCCCACAGACATTGCATTGTTCTTTATATCCTCTGATATGCATTTCGTGTGCCCTGATTTCAGATCAAGTCTCATCGACTCTGCAACTGTGAAAATCAAGCCTAAGATGGTTGTTGCAACCAAAAGATTGGAACTTTTCATTCTTATTTTTTCCTGAAACAAAAATTTGATCCTTCCTTTTGCTAAGATTTTCTTTTTGACGATTGGAATTCAGAATTTTTGTCTCAGATCTGTCTCCAACTTTGTTCTCTGTTTTAATGTCTCTGTGTCAGGTTCCAAAAGAGAAGTGTTACGTAACTCTTTAAGTGCAGCAACGCTCTTCTTATGTTAATTCTTTCCCCCACTACTTAAATTTGCTACATTAGATACATTGTGTCTAGTTCAATCGACCAAATCTAATTTGATTGGAATTGAATTTGAGGCGTTCGAATTCGATCGGACTTAAATTTGATAATCTTTTTCGAGATAAATCAATTATAAAAAATCTGATCAAATAATTTAAATTCATACTAATATTTGAATATCTTCGAGTTAAAATTCGAATATTAAAATTTTGGGTTTGACCTATTGTCACTTTTAATTGCCACAACTTGTTAGAGACAATAACATGATGAAGATGTATGTAACTAATGGTTGAGCTTGAGAAATGGAGTTGATGGGTTCCTCCTTAAGAGTAGCTGATGGGTTCCTCCTTAAGAGTAAATTTCATGTGGATGAAATGAGATGTATTAACCTGTTTTCAAAATTATTGTTTACATCTAACTTATTTATTAATCGGGAGAGAGAAAAAATAAATAGGTTGAATATAAAGGGAACAAGGAGACAACAATTTTGGGATCAGGTGATTACGCTCCGGATGAAGGTTAGTTGGATGTTATTTAAATTAAATTAGTTTTTTAATTGACAATTAGAAAATTTTGAAATCACTATTTTTTATGTTTATTTAAAAGTTTTAAAAATTATTATTTTTTAAAAATACAAATTAAATGAAAACCTATTTATAATTTAAAATTAAAACCACTAATATTATGTTTCGCTATTTAGAGACTACTATTCAAAATATAAATTATTGAGGTAAATGTAAATCAATGTAAATTGTTAAATTTATCTTAATAATTAATTTCGATGTTAAAAACAATATTTGTTGAAAAAATTGCCAATTTCTTTTATAAAAAGAATGATCTCAACCATTATTTATTAAATGTGTATTGAATAAATCTATATTTTAAATAAATTATTTGATTAATTACATGAAATTTTTAATAAAATCGGTCTACGTAATTTGAATTCAACCTTTTAATATTTATAAATTTTCAAAAAAACCTTTTATATTTATAGGAAGTTAAAGAGCTTAAAATGAGATTAAGTCTTAATAGTAAATATATATTAGACTATCACTTTCATCGTCACTCTAAATCAAATGGTTGATTTTAATTCAACTCGAAATTAATGAGTCAATTTTGATTTGATTAAATTTATCTTTAAGTTTAAGTTATATTTCAAATCAATGTTACGAATATCGTACCGATCTTGGTATTGAATTGGGTTCTAGTACGGTATTATACCGGTATCGATTAATATCGGGTATCGTTTTGGATAATTTTTTAAATTTATAAAATAGTACCTGAATTTTTTTAAAAATTACAAAATAGTTTATTGTCATATTGTATATTTTTAACCATGTCTCGAAATATCATAATAATAAATAACAATCACAATTTTAATTTAATTTATAAAATTAATGTAATAATTATTAATAAATATAATTAAATTTAAAATATATAAATTTTGATTTAGTAATTAAAAATATATAAAATAAATATTAGTTTATAAATAATAATTTTTAAATTGTTTATTTTAAAAAATAAAATATTTTTATTAATACTTTATTGATAAATATTAATTTAAAAATTTAAAAATTTTAAATAAAATAATTTATTTTAATTTATAATTATTATTAGTAATAAAAATATTTATTTTTATTTAAAAAAATAAAAAATTCACAATAATTATAAAAGTTGAAGTAAATAAAATAACCAATTAAAAAAACTTTGAAAAAAGTAGGGGTGAGGAGAGGCAGGAGGGAGGGAGGGAGAGTTTAAATTTTTTCGGAAAATTTTACAAAAAAGGTCCCCATATTTTCTAAAATTTTCAGTATTGGTTAGTACTGGCCGGTATTTAATTTAAAACTTTTTAAAAATTTTGCAAAAAAAACTTCTTATTTTTTAAATTTTCGGTATCGACAAATATGTTGAATACCGGCCGGTACCAATCAGTATTTAAATCTAACACAATTAACCTCCGTTTCGTACCATTTTTGATCCAGTATAATAAGTACCGACTCTGGTGAATACGAAATGATATCCTAAACCTTGTTTCAAATATGAGCTTAAGCCTGAGCTAAAAAACAATATGATTTTGGATTACAGGGTTGAATTGTTCAACTTGCATCTTAGGTGGGTTCTTCTTACTCGTATATTAATATATGAAATTTGATTAACTTAAACAATTATTAATAACTATATTTGATTAATTGCAGTTAAGAAAATGCTTGAGATTTATTTAACTTTTAAGAAATTATAAATATTAGCAAGATATTGTACATTATATATTTTAAAATATTGTATTGTATTTTAAAGATTAATGAATACCTTAATTATTTTAAATTAAATGCTTCCAATTTTAATAGTATATATTCTTTATTTCATAAATAAATAATTTATACTATTCTTTATTTTCTAATGTGAACTAAGAGAAACACATATCTTAAAGTAATTGGATAAATTTTGATTAATAGTGTGTTTATAAACTTGTAAATTTTAGGAATCAAAATTAAACATTCAAACTTGGTTAAATTAGAATTAGCCCATCAACTTTGAATCAAATCAAATCTTAAGATTCAAACTTAGATAGATCTTTTTTAGACTCGACTAACCATAATAAATTAATCAGACTCGATTTTGTTTTCATATGTATGTCACATATTGCATCACACCTTTGGTACACACGATTTCCAAATCGAGGACCATGTATAAAATGGGCTTGTTTAGGGAAAGCTTTATATTAAAGGAGTCATGTCGACGTATAAATTATAGTTTATGGATATGATTTCCTCAATTGATCACTACTTCAAAGCATTAGTGGTGTTTTTTTTTACATAAATAAACATAATTTGGTCCAATAAATTATATTAAATAATACTTTAGATCCAAACATTGAATATTATTTTTTTTCTTGGATTTTTTAACTGAAATTATAAAACACAAAAATAAGTTCATTTTAATTTGTTTTATCATAAAAAAGAACTAAAGAGACAATGAGTTAAACCGAGGTTGGGTTTGGCTGGGTTTGAGTTTAAGCCTAACTAGGCTAGAGGAAGCCCGTAACTCTTTTTAATTAAAATATCAAAACGATATCATTTTGAGTATAAGGGTTGTGTATCAGGCTAAATCGGGTCTAACCTGGGCTTCTTGAGTATGAGCTCGACCCGAGATTCGGCTAACTCAAATCAGACTCGTTGATTTCAAACTGGGTCGGGCCAAGATCGGGCCTCATGCTATATTAACATAAAATATGTTATGATTTTTTATTTTTCATAATAATTGGAACTCTACACATTCACAATCAAATATATTATCAACAGTATATAAATTTTATTAATTTTTTTAATGGAAACTTTATTAAAAAATATTTTAATACACAATGATCTATTAGTTCAGCTAGTCAATCCCTTTGTTTGAGTTTAAACCTAACTAGGCTAGAGAAAGCTCATAACTCTTTTTAATTAAAATATCAAAACCATATCATTTTGAATATAAGGACCGTGTCTCGGGTTAAATCGGTCCTAACTTGGGCATCTTGAGTATAAGTTAGATCTGAGGTTCGGCAAACTCAATTCTGACTTATTGACTTCGAGCTGGATCAAGCCAAGATCGGGCTTCAAGCTCATATTCATATAAAATACGTTATGATTTTTTATTTTTCATAATAATTGGAACTCTACACATTCACAATCAAATATATTATCAACAATATAGAAATTTTATTAATTTTTTTAATTGAAACTTTATTAAAAAATATTTTAATACACAATGATCTATTAGTTCAGCTAGTCAATCCCTTCGAGGAAAAAAATAAAAGATAATAAAATGCTATTCACATTGCAATAAAATAAAAAGAAAAAAGAAAAAACCATTTATTATTAAAAAGTGATTAGAAGTCCAAAGCACCTTGGTAGTTGTAGGATATAACCAACCAGGATCTACCACTTCACTCATATCATATTGAAAGTTGGTTGCAACTCCCACCTTATGTGTATTTTTCAAATCTTAAAAAGATATATTCATGACATCTTATAGAATAAAATTTATAATATTTAATCAACAAATGGATATCTGTTAGTATCAAGCTATAGATTTAATAATATTATCCTTCATACACTATCATTATTGACCTACATCTATGACAAACAATCTTAACATGTTCTTTATTTATTGGAGATTCAAGATAAACAAATTTGGTAAAATAATTATTTTTATTGTAATGATATTATTATGTAAAAGTTGTAAAGAAATGCTAAAAAATATTTTTATTAAGTTTTAAGTAAACTATTTTATAAAATTACTAGTGAAATCAAGAAATATATGATAAATTTTATTAAAATAAGCTTATTTAGAGTTGATAAAAATTGAAAATAATAAAATCATATAAAAGGTTCATGTCGCATACTATGGTTAAAAAATCCGACGTATTCAACGGTAAAAACCTTAGACTTTCTAATTTTATGATTCGATTTTTAATTTTTTGGTTTGATTTAATTTAATAACTCTTTTTGTTAAAAATCGATCAGTTTATTAATTAATTATTCAATTTTCGTAAATTAATAAGTTATTATGAATTAAATAAACCAATTAATTTCGTTTAATAATTTTTAACTTAATTTTTAATTCTTCAATAGATAAGAACCATCTCTTTTATTCATATTTTAAATTCTTTAATTTTATTCAAAGTTTAGCCAATTTTATAACTGTCTAATACCGGTACAGGGCCTCGACTAATATCCTAACCCTGAATTTGATCTAAAATTCGATTAATTTAGATTTATTCTATGAACTTCGAGTTGGCTAAACCTGACCCTTTTTTTATCATCCCTACATTTTTGCATACATACAATTATATATATATATGTATATGTGTATACTTTCCTAATAGATGGTATTGTCTAACCATATTTGGTTATGGAAAGCAAGTGATCAAGTTTTCTTTAATTTGATGATAATACAAGTCCTTTAAGCACCTAATCAAACTGGAGATGTTTCTGTGTTTTGTTTACCTCAAGCACTACATTTGGAAATATCAAGGCCTGAGTAGGGTTCTTTTCATTTACCTAACAACCAGCTAATCATAGCATGTGATCTCAAAAAGACCAGCCAATAGTTATATTTGTTTCTTTTCTTATTTTTGGGTACATAATCCACCTAAAATTATGATATTCCAAATTGAGAAAATGTTTTAATAACTAACTCATAGGTCAGTCCATTAAATTTTTAAAAATTAAAAGTATAAAATAATATATTTTCTGTTAGACCTAAATTGAATTGAGAATTAACTCTTTTAAATAAAACGACATTGTTTTATTTAGAAAAGTTAAACATTAGAGCGGTTTGGACCTTAATAGTCCATGAGTAAGCTAAATTAAAAACATCTAAGTTTGAGCCTCTGAGCCGATGCATTGTCTTTTCTAATTTTCTGTGCTCGATAAGTGTAAAACTAAAATACTCCCTCTTATCTAAAATAAAAGTTGTTTTAAAAGGATTTTAATTATTCAAAATAAGTGTCGTTCGTGACTTTTTATGCATGTTTATGATTTTACTTTCAAAATTACCCTTTAATTTCTCTCACATCTTAATTACACAGATTATATT
>JAOSBP010000001.1:23942837-23952952 GCA_027563825.1 Erythroxylum mucronatum | reverse complement strand
AATTGTATTAAACTATGTTACTTGATTTTACTGTAGCAATGAAATGGTAGATATTATGGTTGTGTCGATAAATTGCACAATATTTTGGATGATTAATCTATGTTTTGAGGATATTATGTAACTAATGATATGTTGATGTAAGAAAATACTAGAATATTTTTTCTTCAAGTGCTATTAGAAAGGAAAAATCGCAATATACTTAATTTTAAATATTTTGTCATTATAATAAGGGTGCTTAAATTAAAAATAATTATTTAAAATGTATTTGAAATTTGCTATAAAATAAAATTTTAACAAAATTTTATTTCTTAACATGTTTAACAAACCAATCTCCATCAATGGTAATGATAATCATTCCTTTATTTTAACCAACCATCATAATTATAATGACTATATCCATTCTCATTCTTCACTATATTCATTCTTATTCCTATTCTCATTGCTTTTTATGAGCCAAGCGCCCTGAATCCTTAATTTGTAAAGTAATTTTGCGTATGAGTCAAATTTTGTATGTTAATGAACCCTTTCATATTTTACGTACTAGTCAAATTTTCACTGAATTGTTGTTGTTGAATTTCTTCGTCCAATTTATTGCTCTGACCTTTCTTCTCTGCCCATCTCTTCATTTACAGTCACAAATACTCCTTTTCTCAGTTCTCTCCATAAATTTGGCTCACTCTAAATATAAAAAGCAGAAGCAACTCTTCCTTCTTCCCTGGTTTTTTACTAGCAAAGATGGGTCGATCACCATGTTGTGACAAGGTTGGACTCAAGAAAGGACCATGGACACCTGAAGAAGATCAAAAGCTCTTGGCTTATATAGAAGAACATGGTCATGGAAGCTGGAGAGCTTTGCCAGCCAAAGCAGGTGATAAATCAGTGAACTTGTTGAGGTTCTAGTCCAGTGAAGGAAAGACTGTAACTTTTTGTCTCATAATTTGTAGGTCTTCAAAGATGTGGAAAGAGTTGCAGACTTAGATGGACTAACTATCTCAGACCAGATATTAAGAGAGGAAAGTTCAGCTTGCAAGAAGAGCAAACCATCACTCAGCTTCATGCCCTCTTAGGGAACAGGTAGAGGGATGCTAATTTCTTTAGTTTAAAAACTATAAGGTGTTTGAATATTGAACTTTGGGACTTGTTTCTAGTTCAAGAATGGCATAAGGAACTAAGGGTCTTTTCTTGTTTAGCCTCAAGTCCATAGTGTTCTAAAAGCGTTGGAGGAACAGTTATGTTTTGGTTTAGTTGATAGTTCCTATGTTGCTGTCTTATGTTCTTCCCAAGGCTTGTCGTTATATTGCTTGTGTTGTCTTGTTCTCAGGTGGTCGGCTATAGCTACTCACTTACCTAAGAGAACAGATAATGAGATTAAGAACTACTGGAATACTCATCTCAAGAAAAGGTTAACCAAAATGGGGATTGATCCAGTGACTCACAGGCCAAAAATTGATGCTTTACTGTCCAGTGATGGTCAATCCAAAAATTCAGCTAATCTTAGCCACATGGCTCAATGGGAGACTGCTAGGCTCGAAGCTGAGGCTAGACTGGTTAGAGAGTCCACGCTAAGATCACATTCATTTCAACAGCAGCTTACAGCTCAGAGTTATATTCCTGGTTCAACTTCAGCTCAGCCTGCAACATCTTTGGATGTACTAAAAGCTTGGAGTAGTGGGTGGTCAAAGTCCAGTGAAGCTAACAGAGGTGACCTTGAGTCTTCAACATCTACTCTTTCTTGCTCAGAGAATGCTCCACCAATCATGAATTACATTGGAGAGAACTCGGATCCTTTAATCGAGTTTGTTGGCACTTCAGGTTCATCAGAAACTGGAATTATCAAAGATGAAAGTCAGCATGAATGGAAGGGCCTTGCAAGTTCAAACCGTTTACCAGAGAATTCGGTATCCTTTACATCTAACCTTCACGAGATGACAATTTCTATGGAAGGGACATGGAGTCCAGAGTCTATGAGACCAAATAGCAGCCAATTTCATGTTGGAAATGTCACAAAAGAAGGGTTCACTAGTCTTCTTCTTAGTGATTCTACAGTACAAAACTTGTCAGGAACTGGCAAGGATTCAGAGAACAGTGGTGGCAGTGATTATTATGAAGATAACAAAAATTACTGGAGCAGCATTCTTAACTTGGTGAATTCTCCTACCAGTTCACCAATATTCTGAAAATAACACAAATAAGGTCCTGCTTGAATTGTTAGACAGTGGTGATCTGCTATTTAATTTTAGCACTCAACCAATCTTTATCATTTGAAATGTTAATAAATAGGGTAGATCCTCCATTCAGTTTATGACCAACTGAACAGAATCCAACTTAGTGATAATTGACAGGTCCCCTTTGATTAGTATTATGGTGGCTTTCCACATTGGGATCTATGTTCTCAAGGCTTGACCTGAAGAGATTGTGCACGACATATTGAAAGAATGAGCAACCAGCTAGTTCAATTAGAGTTGTATTTACGAGGTCTTTATTGCTTTTAGTTTCATCTCATATTCTACTGACAAGCAAGAAATTCCTCGGTGAATATTATTTTTAGATAAATAGTGATTTTTTGGAAATCCAACTTCAAAATATTGAAAATTATCCAGAATTAAGTATTAGAGTGCAATGATAACGAAGTAAATCAAAAATAAGTTCGATTAGATAAATTTTGGGAGCTTTGAAGGTTTAGGACTAAAATGCCATTTTTGAAAAATAATGGGTGTTAATGATTTTAAATTCATTCAAAAAAATTTAAGCATCCAATCAATAAGTGTTAACCATAATTAGAGTCGTTCATGATCAATTTGATAATAAGAAGGTTACGGAATATTTTCAGAATATAATTCGATTAGTTGGTGACTTAAATACATTAAAAGAAAATTTGGTCATTTTGTATAAAATGGTGTAAGTGAATTAATGAGCCATATCTAATGAACAATTAAAAGCTTTCTTAGAGGTTAAGTATCATTAATTAAATGTGATGAGTCACTGGTGATGACAAATAAAAAGGTGACATGTGTTATCCATTAAATAAATATAAAAGAAACATTTTGCTCCATTTGGTGTTAGCCATGAGAGATAGCGGTGAGGGTGAAATACCAAAGAAAAAAGAAGAGAACCAAGGGAGAACGATGGCCAAGGGAGAGAAGAAGAAAAAGACAGCTGATTTTTTATGGTTTTGGAGCATGATGAGAAGAGAGCTTGATCAAGACTAAGTTTTATTCAATTGTCAAACAGATTGAAAGAAAGTAGTAAGTTTTTTTAACCTAAATTTCTAAATTTTTGGAGTTTTTGAGTGGGACAGATTCATATAAGATTAATGTTGATTTTTGGCTTGCTATACAGTAGATAATAAGGTTGGAAACATTTAAGTCTTGAATATAACAAGAGAAAGAGTTACGGTTAGCAAAATTTTGTCTTAGGTTTTTTATTCACTTAAATTAGTCCTATTGTTTTGACCATAACTGGGCTTACAAATCTCCAAATTGGGTGATTTTGATTAGAGCTGAAACCTAAGACATGGTATTAAAAATCTCTAAAGGAGACTCTGATCTAATTCTGGCTAAATAACATTAGAATTTGAGATTAAAAATAGTGACCTGATGCTCCACTGTGTTAGAGCAACTTGTGATGCTTGGTGCATGTTTCATGATTTAGGAGTTCAAATGGTTTGATTTTTAATGCTATGAAACTAGAGATTTAGGAGCACAAATGTCTAGAAACTTCAAAACCTAATTTAAACGGTTTCTATATGAAAATTACAGAACAACTAAAGGTATGAATTTTGGACAGGGATCACGATCGTGACATAAGAGTCACGATTGTGATAGAACAGTCCTCCCCAGGGTCATGATCGTGACCCAAGAGTCACAATTGTGATAGAAGGGAATTCAGGAATTCAAATCATACACAATTTTGACTCTTGACAATTGTGACCCTTACCTAGAATTCATACGTCTACTTGTTCTATAATTTTTATATAGAAACCACTCAAATTAAGTTTTAAGGTTTTATAGACATTTGTTCTTCTAAATCTCTAGTTTTTATAGCATTAAGAATCAGTCCATTTGAACTTCTAAATCATGAAACATGCACCAAACATCACAAGCTGTTTCAACACAAGGGCAGCATCAAGTCACCATTTTTAATTACAAATTTCAATGTCATTAAGCTAGAATTAGGTTAGGGTCTCTTTGGAGAGTTTTAGTACTATGTCTTAGGTTTTAACTCCAATTGGAATAACCCAATTTGAAGGTTTGTAGACCAAGTTATGGTCAAAAGAAGAGGACTGATTTAAGTGAACTAAGAACATAAGACAAAATTTTACTAAACGTGACTCTTTCTCTTGTCATATTCAACTCTTAAATGCTTCCAAACTTATTATTTACGCAAGTCAAAAATCACCATTGATCTTAGACGAATCTATCCCACTCAAAAACCTCAAAACTAGAAATTTAGGTTAAGAAAATTTATTACTTTCTTTCGATCTTTTGAACAATTGATGAACACTGGTCACTTGGAACTGAATAAAAAAATCTGAAAGAAAAAAGTGTCCAGAAGAGAACAAATTTTGCAGTCATGAATATCAGTTTCAAACGAGAAACAAGCAGCAAATTTACAATAACCAAATTGGAAAAGAAAAGAGATCTTGAAGATACTATTCCTTCAGATTTCTCACTGATGATCTCAAACTAAGAGACCGACTGTACCTTTTCTATGGAATTGGAGCCACTACCAGGATACCAACAGACACGTCTAGCTTGGCAAGTTCCAGTATGTTATCACTTCTGGATGTATCTAGCTTGGCAAGTTCCAGTATGTTATCACTTCTGAATGTATTGTCTGTTATTGGTACACCATTTCCACCATTGTTTGAGCCTCAGGATTTGACAGTGATCATGTATGGATGATTAAGGTATGATTTGAAAGTTGAATCCTGATTAGTGGAAGATTATCTATCTACTAATTTCAAGATCTGTTTGTAGGATCTGTGACAAGGCAATGCATTTACTCAGAATGGTTTTTGTATATGGGTGCCTAATCACAGACTGAACTTCTGACGCAGAAAATGATCATATATATTTACTCTTTCCCTTCCTAGAAAGTTTGCTTTCAGGAACTATTTCAATTGTCACAAGTAATCCTGAGCCTGGTAATAGAAAACCTGGCTTCTTTAATTCGAAGTTAGGAAAATCACCGGTTCGAAACAGGCTTATAAAGACTTTTACATTTCTTCTCCTTTTCGATATGAGGTTGTGATACTCACCTCTTACACCGAATTTCACATAACACAGGACCTTACTCCACCAACTGTTTTGACAAAGATGAGGTCACTCTCACCATCTAATCCAAAGACATTCAAGTATAAAGGTTTAACCCCTACAAAATCTGATGGATATATAAGTTCCCACATGGATTGCAAACAAAAATCTAGCCTTTTGAGAATGTGTATGATCCAATCTCACCAATCAAACGAATATCCACACGCACATGGGAACATGCTCATCATGATCTGTCATCAATAAGATATCACCAAAGAAGAGAGAAAATGAAGAACCAAAAGTAAAGTCGTGTCTTCCCATTAGTTAAGGGACCCGAATTGGCGTTTTCTGTCAGGTCAATCTCTTCCATAGACATAACTGAACATTTACTTCAGTGCATAATGCAGCTCACATGCATGACTTCAATCATCTGTGACCAACTGTGCTTATTGAATGAGCTGCTCTTTCTTCAAATTTAAGCATGTGCTATGCACCTATCACCGCATAACTGAGCAATATTACCTGATAAGAACAATATCTACTTTTTAACTGTATTCACTTTGTACCTTTGAATTGTATTCTGGATTCAGTTTACGAGGAAACAGATCATTAAAATCTACGAACGTTGAGAATTTTGCTAAGTTCACTGACATTTTTGATTTAACCAAAATCTGAAATTCCCAAGTGGGCACTCGTACATTAACATCGAATCGGTTTCAACTCATCATTAGCTCAGAATTCTGGTTTCTGCATAAATTGTACTGACCAAAGTTCAGAGATTTTGAACAGAGACTGAGAGTACTTTCCTGATCTCCTTGGGAAGAGCTACATCTCCACAAAAACCCATCAAAAACTTTCTCATAAATGTCTTCCAGTGATTCAGAGACAAATATAACACCATCGATTTTTCTGTTTTTTTGTCTGAACATCTGATATTCAAGTTCATAGCTTCCAAAACTCTTCAAATTCCGGCTTCAAAAATGTCATTGATCAGAGCGAATCTGATCTGATACTTAACTATTTGTTATTTATCAAATAATTTAAAGTTAATTATAAAAAAATCTCAAATTTTATTCTAACTTTCAATTTTTAATAAAATTAATGTTCTTCCTTAATGTAGTAGACGAACTGTTACATATTATATTTGTGTCACTTATAAATTCTATTAATTAATAAATTAAAAAAAAACCCAATTTTTAAAAATTGAGATTAATATTACAAAATTGAGTAATATATATATAATTGACCCAATAATTTATTATAGGGACATGATAGTTTATAAATTTATTTAATTATATAAGAATGTAAAATTGTAATCATCCATATGTTAGAAATTACTATCCTAATCTTTAAGATTTTCTTAAAAGTTTGAACAATTTTCTAAGAAATTATGTTTATAAGTCAATTTTTAAATTTAATATTCATTGAAAAAAGAAATTCTTATTTGAACACAAATTAATAACCGCTTTACAATTAATAATTTGTCATAGACAACACTCAATATTTATATAATAATAATAATAATAATAATAATAATAATAATAATAATAATAATAATAATAATAATAATAATAATAAGCATTGGTCGTACATTCAGATTTTTTATTTATATATAATATATATAGTAATCATAATAAGAAAATTTATGCAGTTTGGCAGAGCCAAGGAATTTACATCCCAACTCCACCTTCATCATCTGCATCTTATGCATCGCCGTAAGAAAATTAATTTCTTGTGTTTGTTTCCTCCGTCTTAGTTTCTGGTTTGTCTTATTTTTGTTTCCGTGCTTCGTCATAGTTTGACTTCCACTTCGTCTTAGTTTGACTTCTGCTTTCGTCTCACTTTCACTTTCGCTGGTTCGTCTCATTTCTTTGTTAATATTTTCCGTTAAAGTTTTTAAAAATTGACATTTTTGTCTCCGCGCTTCGTCTTAGACCACGCAATCCGTCCCATTCGTTCATTTCATCTAACGGTTGGTATCCGCGCTTCATCTTATTTTTGTCTGCGCCCTTCGTCTTATTTTTGCTTCTCCGCTTCGTCTTACTTTTGTCTCTGCGCTTCATCTTATTTTTGCTTATCCGCTTCGTCTTACTTTTGTCTTACCACTTCGTCTTATTTTTGTCTGCGCGCTTCGTCTTAGTTTGTATATATATATATATATATATAATATAGTTTTGTGCTTCAGTTTATTACTTATTATCAATATATTGAAAAAATTTTATTCTTATTAATTTAATCAATATATGAATTGATATCTGTTGGACCCTGAACTTTTCGTAAAAGATTAGAACTATTGAATAAGAAATTCTGGTGATTAGTCACGAGTAAAGAACCAATGAATGAAAGTTTTGAACCAAGAATGATAGACAAGAGTAAAGTAAGGAATAATGAAAGTGGATAGATTCATGATTTGCTATGGTGTTTTTGGTGGATAAGGAATTTTTGAAATAACAAGAATTAAGGTGAAAGTTATAAGTGAAATAAAAGTAAAAATGAAGTTGAATTTGTGCAGTAAATTGATGAAGAATAAGTATATATGTGTATGTTCTGTCATTAGTTCTCATGATTAGTCATGGATTATAATTTTCTTTTGGAGGACATTGATTTGGAATGAAGGTGAGAATGAAGAGTAAATGCAATAGAAAAAGGTGATCTTGGTGTAAGTTGTGTTAAGGAAAGATTTCAAAACAAAATTGGTAGATGATCTGGAAAATGTTCACTGAGTATGCTTTAGTATTTTAGCCACAACGTCTTCTCTAGTTGTCCAAATGAGATGATTCTTATTTGAATTAAACTAGAAACATATGACTACATTTCTTATGAAGAAATTGAATTTCAATTATGTCTATAAGAATCTCAAAAGTTGTCATGAAGCTAAGAATTGGGTGCAGTACGTTGGAGTATGAATGGAAAACTCATCTTTGGAATTTAGGAGAAAATTTGGGATTGATACAAATAGATTTTGGCCAAGTTGCCTTCTGAAAAGTTGTAGATCTTTCTGTTATCTTTCCAACAGTATATAGTATGAAAATTTTGAACATCTGAGTCAAAAATTATGATCTTTATAAGTGGAGACGTTCTGGAGAGCAAAGTAAGACGAAGTTACTGTTCATTCCTTTCATCTTAGTATGACGTCAGCGTCGTCTTAGTATGACGTCAGCATTGTCTTAGTATGACATCAGCATCGTCTTTGTTTTGCTTCCGTCTCAATATGACATCAGCATCGTCTTAGTATGACGTTAGCATCGTCTTAGTTTGACTTCAGCATCGTCTTAGTTTGACCTTTTGCTTCCTTTTTCTGTTCCATTTTAACCCCTTTTAGAAGTTGAATCACGCTTCAAGGCCTTTATGAAGTTGTAGCTCTTGAAGTCTTCTTTCCAACCATCTAAAGAATACCTTAATCCGATATCTGTAGAGAAAGTTATGGCAATTTTCCTAACCTTGTATCGTTTGATGATGTCACTTCATCTCAAAATGACATCATATCGTCAGTTCTATTTTTGACCCTTTTGATGATAGAATTTCTCTTCAAGGTCTTCATGAAATTGTAGATCTCGAAGTTTTCTTTCAAAACGTCTAAACACAAAATCAATTCGACATCTGTAGCAAAAGTTATGGCACTTGCGCCAAGATATGTACAATTTGAGTAAAGACAAAAACATGTTTGATTCTTTTGGCTATAACTTCCTCTCTAGACCCCTAAATGACCTGATTCTTGAACCATTGGATTCGTAAGACACTGATCTACATCTTTACTAAAAATCACAGCCATATGAAATGAATTGAGAAATATGAGTTAAAAGAGTTGGACGGGTACAGTGAGTGTGCTCTTATGTAATATGAACTGGTGTTATTCCACTGAACATACTTCGGTATTTTGATGATTTTTGGAGCTCTATTGATCCAAATGAGATGATTTTTGTTTTGTGGTAATCTAGGGATATTGGGCAACAAATGGTATGAAGAAATTGGAATCTAATTCAGTCTCTAAGATGTTTAAATTCCAGATGGAATTTGTGCATAGTATATTCTTTGGACAAGAGCAATCCAAAAATGTTTGAAGTATTTCTTTTGACTCACTAAGCCAAATTGAGTGATTTTGGTATTAATGGAAAGATAAGAGATGTAGGAACACTTGTCTAGAAGAAAGTTTGACCTAATTTTTTCATTCTCACCTTATGATTGAAGGTGAACTATAGACCCGAAAGGGGTGTTTTGGAAAATCTGAAAGTAAGCCAGTGAATAATGAATTGTGATTTCAATGGTTCTAGTGAGGTATAAACCTAAGTATAAATTATACTTAGATGAGTTTGATATGACATCAATTTTATGATGGAAATTTCCAAGGATTATCATGAACACGCATTGTACATAATTCATTTCATACATGTGCATTATTGCATACTTATGATTGTGCAAATTGTGATATTGTGTATATTATTTGTTATAGAGGAACAACTGGAACGTCAACCTCTAGACGTTGCCGGATCTTCCAGGCATTAGCTTCGGGAGCAACTTGTGAGTAACCTAGATGGTTTCTGTCAATTATTGTTTGCTTATATTGTGTTTTGAATAAGGAATGAATGTGATTTGATTGTGGATTCTGGACAGAAGGTCCGATGAGTGTGTAATGTGGATTGAATTATTGAAGTGCTGCTTGAATGTGAATGTGAAGACCTAAGTGCTTTAAAAATGTGTTTGATTGTGGTACATGCATTCCATTCATGAATGCATAATTAGATAATGACAGTTGTGAGAGCTTAAAGCTCAACGAGTGAAACAAAGCCTCAAGCTCACAAGTGATTCAGAGCCTTAGGCTCAACGTTTAATGAGCCCTATATGGGACAGTTCAGGCACTCG
>JAOSBP010000001.1:23875602-23909362 GCA_027563825.1 Erythroxylum mucronatum | reverse complement strand
GAGCGAAGAGTTTAAAGACTGGGACAAGTCTACTGCACTGGCCAAAGGAGTCTGTTTTATATGTCTCGAAAATGTATTTTATTTCGTGTGTTTGGGCCTGTAAATATTCTTTTGGATTTGTTCTGAGATTTGATATGTAATATATGTGTGTGTTTGAGATACGTCGGTGTGATGTTTGGTTTTGTTTGTACTGTCTTAGGTGGCATCCACATATCCTCCCAGAGGGGTATTTGGGTGTTACACTTTAAGCATATAAACATTACGAAAATGAGAGAATCCATAACTCTCTTCCTAATGTCTGGAATGTAAAGAACATGAATTGAAGTGTTTCGATTTCGTTGAAACCAAGAAACCTATGTATATGGTTAAAGAATAAGAAATAAAGTTATTCGATTTCCGTAAAACCAATTACAAAATAAAACCAAGATAATCTCATGCATATTTAATCAAAAACTTTCATGTGTTAAAACAAAAATAAAGTGTGCATGAGGGATGTGAGAAAGAAATAAAAGTCTTCATTGGTTTTCATCTTTGGATAGTGTTACAAAAGGAGAGGTTTTCATACGTGAATATACAACAAAGAGAAGTCTTTGTTTTATTGAAACAACTTGCACATTAAAACACCGAAAGTGAAAAACCAGATTTATGCTTGGTTTTCGTTTTTAGTATATACCGTGCATGAATAACAAAAACAAAAAATCAAGAGAGTAAAGCATAAGATATCAATGTTGTTTTTGTTTTTATATGATAGTCATATAAAACACAGACAAGAGACAAATCTATATTTGAAGAAACTTGGCTCTGATACCAATGTAGATTTTTATAAGGACTGACCTTAATACGGAAGCGGTCAATCGATTCTCTGTTTGCTAGTCCACGTTTCGCGGTTAGCTACTAGAGTCACCGTTAATCCACGCCCCAAACTCTAAGCCTTGATGGTGTGATTCACATGATGAAGAATGAAGGGAGATTTTCTTTTGGATTGCAATTAATGTAATAATCATTTTCACTCCCTTAATCCTCCTTTATATGAGAACGAACATAACTGATGGAAGTTACATCTTGTGTAACTTCCAACACTTTCAAAGTTCAGTTTCCATCAAAGCTGAACAAGCTGATGAAACCACACAAAAGCAAGGAAATTCACGCAGAAAAGGGTGAGACCGTAGTGGTCATTACAATAACAGAAATCGTGATGGTCATAATTATGGAGCTTGGCATAACAATACCAACCAAAACAAATTAGATTCGAGCCATCAACAACACCAAAATTTTAGAGGTCGGGGTCGTGATAGTGGTTAAAGAAGGTATAATAAGTCTGATGTTGAATGTTATTCATGTCACAAATTTGGTCATTATGCTAACGAGTGCAGATATAAAGACAATGATGTAAAAGCCCATTGTACGCAAGAAGATGATGAATAGAACCATGCCCTTTTGATGGTTACAGCCACCGACGAAGTACCAAACTACCACACTTGGTTTCTTGATACTGGATGCACCAATTATATGTGTGGTAAAAAGGAGTTTTTTATCGATCTTGATGAGTCTGTCCGCTCTAAAGTAAAGTTTGTCGATGATAGCATTGTGCCGGTGATGGGGAAAGGAAAATTTTCAATCAAGTTGAAGAATGAAAAACACAATTATATTTCAGACGTCTTTTATGTGCCTTACTTGAAGAGTAATCTACTTAAATATGAGATGTACATTCAAGACAACCATCTTTCAATTTTTGACATAAAAGGTCCACTCATTCTAAAGACTCCTTTGACGAAAAATCGCATGTTTCGGGTTGAAATTTCAAATGATGTTTATGCATGCTTTAATATAATGGTAAAAATGATTTTTGGCTTTGGCATCTACAGTTTGGTCACCTAAATTTCCAAAACTTGAAGTTGCTTGCTCAACGCGAAATGGTAAAAGGCTTGCCAAGCATAGACCATCCAAATCAACTATGTGAAGCTTGCGTGTAATAGCCCATTTTCCATATTAAGTTAGAGCCCTAGATTGTTGCACATGGACATATCAATGAGAATTCATGAATTGCATTTCATTCACATGCATATCATCATACACGCATGAATTATGAATTAGTACACGTTGCAAGGATAATATATACACTCAATTGACATATTCCGGGCCATGAAAGGTTTAAAATGATCATGATGTGAATTGTATAATGTCTATGTCTTAAATTTTGGTTTAATTGATTACAAGTAGTAAGCTTGGAATTTATTGTTTCAATTGGAAAATTGATGAATTAAAATGTACATTTGGTCTAGGAAAAATGTCAAGTGGTAAGACAAGTGGACACATGAAAAATTAAGATGACTAAGCCTATAATTGAGTGACATTTGGAGTAGATAAATGAGTGACATTTGGCATAGATAATTAAGTGACAAATGACTTAGCATTATTGTGACATTTGGCAGCCTATAGAGTGGGACAAATGGAGCACATGCATAAGTAACATATGTTATTGAAACATGATGACACCTTGCACCTAGTTGAGTTAAGCCAATCTTCACTCTTCCTCTCTACCGAAACACTCACCCTTCCATAGCTCTGGACTTTTGCTTCAATTGTGTTCAATTACCACTCAAAATCCTTATAAGATTGCACCAAGAAAGATATATGTTGGTGTCTTTTATTATGTTATCATCTTGTTACTAAACCAACCTACTTCCATCTTGTACTTGGATGATTTTGCATGCTTGGAGAGCTAAGTTAGTTTGATCATTGAGGTGGAAATTTGAGCTAGAAAAGTAAGTAAAAGATTGATCTTTATGGCATGTTATAATAGAAGGGTCATGATGACTGAATTGGGATGAATTGTATATGATGAAGTATGCTAGAAATTTCTTCACAAACTTGGATACATTTCTGTTGTTTTCTTAATGTATAAAAACTGTAAGTTATGGATTGTTTTATGGATGAATTAGATTGGGATTTGAGGCATAATGAAGGTGAATTTAGGTTAAAGAAAGGTGCTAATATAGTGATCTTGAAATGGGAAAGAAATAGGACTACATGTATGATCAAATGAATGATAGTTTCTGTTTTGTTTTGATGCATGAAAGACAATAGTTATGAGCTGCCAAAAGAATGATTTTGAGTTAGAATTAGAGATGAGATTGGTGAGGAATTGACATATAATTAAGGTATACTTGAGGTATAATTTAGGGACTATTATGAAGGTGTTTTGAAATTGGAATGAAGGTGTTTGAATCTGGAAAATTGCAGGAAAATGGGTAATCCATGATCGTCACACTCATCCCACGACTATAGGTAGATGCATTAGCTTCAGTCACGATCATGGGAAGGTACCCCGTGATCGTGGGCAGGTTTTGACATGGTAAATTCTGATTTGTGCAATTGTTGAACCACATGAGGACAAGACACTTTACATTAGTGTACTTGAACTTGATTGAGGCTTGAAAATGAACCTAGTTTGATGTTGGGTTAAGTGCTTAAGGGTTTGATAAGTTTAAGTTGTTAATTGATGTTAAAACTTAAGGAATGGATTGTTTTGATATCAATGTATATGAATTTGGGAAGTATGAGTTGTTAATGATGTAAGATGTTCTTATGAAAGCAAATGTGTTTCAAAAGATATGAACAATGTGAACTAGGTATAAATGAATGAGAATTGAGAAATTGTGTGAATATAAAGCATTAGAAAAAAAAAAGATTGGTGAATGAATCATTCATTGTGACAGCACTATTATTAGCGTAAATGAGATCATCAACATAAAGACATACTATTAACACATCATCAGCTTTAGTCTTAACATAAAGAGTAGACTCACTAGATCTTCTGAGAAATCCACAAGTATTAAAGAAGCCATTAATCCTCAGCATACTAGACCCATGGAGCTTGCTTTAAGCCGTAAAGAGCTTTCCTCAACTTGTACACTTTATTTTCTTGACCAATCACTTCATACCCTTTTGGTTGTTACACATAAACTTCCTCATCCAAAACACCATCTAAAATGTTGATTTTACATCAAATTGATAAACTTTTCACTTATATTGAGCAGCTATCGCTAAAACAGCTCAGATAGTATCAAACCTTGAAATCATAGCAAAAGTCTCATCAAAGTCTACTCCCTCGCATTGCGTGTAGCCCCAAGCGACCAGCTTTGCCTTGTACTTCTGGATCGAACCATCTAGCTTGTACTTAACCTTGTAGATCCATTTTAAACACACTGCCTCTTTGTTGCAAGGTAGTTCAATTACTTCCCATGTCCTTTTTCTCTCTAAAGCCTTAATTTCTTCATCCATAGCGTCATACCATTCTATCACTTGCACTGCTTCTTCAAATGAACTTGGTTCTTTAACCTTTTCCATCTGACATCTCTCTATTACTACATAAATTTCATTTAAAGATCTCTATTTTCTTGGGGGTGTCTCCAAGGAAGATGAATTGGGTGTAGATGAACTAGTTACTGGTGTTAATGGACTAGATCTGTCATTGCTTTGGAGTTTCATTATCACTTTCATGAACCTAGTATGGGGCTATGCATCATCCCAAATCCAAGAGCTCTTTTCATCAAACACTACATCATAACCGATTAGTAACTTCTTGGTGCAATGATTGTAAAATCTATAGCCCTAAGTTTCCGCACTATACCCCACAAAAATACATTTTATACCATTTTCATCAAGCTTTGTTATCTTTTGGGCAGGAATATGAACAAAAGCAAGACTACCAAAAACCTTAAAGTGAGTTACTTTAGGCTTCTACCCATGCCAAGCTTCAAAAGAAGTTTGGTGTTGTAAAGCTTTTGTAAGACTCCGGTTGAGAATATAGGCTGTTGTATGCATTGCTTCTGCCCAGAAGCTTTTTGGAAGAGCTTTAGCCTTTATCATACTTTTAGCCATCTCCACAAGACTCCTATTTTTTCGTTTAGCCACATCATTTTGTTGAGGTATGAAACTAGCTGTAAGTTATCGTTAAATGTTATACTCTTCACAAAAACTGTCAAACTCTTCTGAAACAAATTCTCCACTGTGATTTGTCTTTAAGCTCTTCATAGGTTATCCACTTTGTTTTTTCACAAGTGCTTTAAACTTCTTAAAAATTGGCAGCGTGTCGGATATATCTTCAACAAAATACACCCAAGTCATTCTGTTAAAGTCATTAACAAATACAATAAAGTACCTGTTGTTGTTGAGTGATGGAGTTCGCATTGGTCCGCAAACATCGATATATATCAATGCAGTAGGATTTTCAACTCTCCTTGCCTTACCTTTTGTTGTTTACCAGCTAAATAACTCTCACATACAACATCAGTAGTCTTAATCAAAGGCAAACCATGCACCAAATTCTATTCCTTCAAAAAACTCAACCTTTTAAAGCTCAAATGCCCATATCTATAAAGCTTAAAAAACTCAACCTTTTAAAGCTAAAATGCCCACATCACGTAAAGTAGCTTTCAATGTAGACTTTTCATCAAGACTCAAAGGAAACATTTACTTTTAGCCATAGGAACCTTAACCAAAAAGTGTTTCATTGAAATATTTTTATAGACAAAACATGTTAAATCTTTAAAGATAAGTGAATAATCTTCCAATAAAAATTGCCCCACACTCAACAGTTTAGAATCCAAATCCTGAACATATAAAACATTGTCAAGACAATTTATTCCAGAGGCATCTAATCTTACCATGCTTTTTCCTTGAGCTTCACGAACAGTTCCATCTCCCATAATTACCCAGCTAGTCACGGACTTGTCTAGTTTAGTGAACAAATCAAGTTTTCCAATCATGTGATTGCTGCAACCACTATCTATATACCACACACCTGAAACACATTCTGTGGTTGAATAACAAGCTAGGAATATGCTCTTCATATCAACCTCGTCCTTTTCTTGAGTGAGATTGGCCTGTCTTTCTTTAAGTCGACAAAACCTCTCTATATGGCTGTACTTCTTGCAATAAAAACACTAGTTTGGGTTTGAATTTTCACCTTTGTCATCAGTGCTAAGATGCTGGTTGTTGTTTTGATTGCGACCTCTACCTTTACCTCCTCTGCCACCACGTGAAAATCCACCTCCACGTCCTCAGTTGGAGCCACATCTACCACTTGACTCTCTGTCTTTGTTTTTAAAAAGTTGTGTCTTACTCTAGAAAGCATTTTCCACTATATTGGTGTCATATCGCTTAATTCTGTCTTCATGAGAATAAAGAGAGCCAAGAACTTCGTCTACTGTTAGTGTACTCAAGTCTTTCGACTCTTCTATACCAGCCCCACATAATCATATTTCTTAGGCAAACTTCTAAGAATTTTCTCAACAACTTTTTGATTAGGTAAAATCTTACCAAATTTTCTGATTTGATTCACAACCTCCATCATCTTGCAAAAATAGTTTTCTAGCGAATTAGAATCTTTTATGAATATACCTTCAAAGTTCCGACGAAGAGTTTGAAGTTTCATAGTGATCACCTTAGCATTACCTTGGTAGCCTTTTTGTAGAGCATCCCAAGCTTCCTTTGTTTTGTGGTACTGAAATAAGTGGGAAGATTGCCTCGTCTACTACTTGTTAGATAAAAAATAAGGCTTTTGCATCTTTCTTCTGCACTTCTCATAAACCTTCGGTGGCAAATCCAACTTCTGTATAACCATTCTCTACTAAGTCCCACACATTTTGGGACATGAATAATGCCTTCATTTTTGTGCTCCAAATGTCATAGCTACTGCCTTGGAAGATTGGAATTGTAGGCAATGATGGATTCATGCTAGTGTTGTTGGTCATGCTTGCTCAAACCTTCTCTGATACCAAATGTTGGAGAATAGGCTGCATGAAAAAATAATAGTTGTCAGATGTTGGAAAATAGGCTACACAAAAAAAGAATAGCAATCAGATGTTGGAGAATAGACTGCTGGAAAATAAAATAGTTGTAAGAGAACTTTTAACAAACAAGTGGTAGGCAAGAACAAAATGGCTATAACTGGCGCAATTTTCATTCATCTGATCAAAGTTTTTTATACATGTTGGCCCTCGTTTCCGAAACCCAACTCTTGCAGACTCATACATCTGTTGGACCCCGCTTGATTCCGAAAACGGGAGCCAATATTTGTGGTATTAGAGCAAGAATTTTGTTAAGAGTTGGTTTTGCTTTTCGCTTTCCGCTTTCCGCTTTGTTTTTTCCGGTTGGGGTCCGGCTCCAAAATCGGGTCCCAACAATACACAAAAGAAATAACAACTTAACAAAATACAAGGACACGCTACTCCACTACTACACTACTCATGGCTAGAAACATGTCTCTAAAAAATAGCAACTTGAGCTTAAAGAACAGGAACAAACTAATAGCTTCATTCAAATATCAATAAAAACACGTTTCTACATTAGTTTCCAACAAACTGTTATTAACTTCAGTCTTTGAGGGCTCCATGTAGTGTACTACGTAGTAGAGACTAAGACTATGTTTGGTTGGGAGTTTTATAATGAAATGTAATATTATTTCATCATTTAGGAGGAGGTTTTATAATAGAATGGAATGAGATGGAAGAGGAGGGTTTCATATTACATCTCATTCTATCCTAAACCATAAAAATGAAAAACCTCCGATTTTGGGGTGTTTATGATAGAATGTAAAATGATAAACAACTTTACACTATATTACATTATAAATCCTTCATCTAAATAATATTTCACTGCATTACATTATGAAACCTTTCATCCCTCCCAAATAACAATTCTCTAATATTACATTCATTTATGTTTCATTCCATTATAAACCATTTCATTCCATTAAAAACTTTACGTCCAACTAAACATAACCTAAGGGCCCAATTCGGAGAAGACATTTGCACACTTTCTGCTAATACGTGAAAAGATAAATAGCGATCATATATGATATATGTAAGTATGTATGTATTGAGGTGTACATATACAAAGGGACACACGCAAAAAGATGCAGAGATAGTTTGCAAACATTGACCAGATTGCCAAAAAGATTGGTGATAAGGTGAAGGGCAAATTTGACGCTGTACTGAGAAGCCATGGTTGGTTGTTCTTGATATAGGTTCTGCAGTCTTTTAACGTCTTCGATATTTACTACTGAGTTGGCCAACATACCATCAAGGGTCCATAGCTCAGTGGTAGAGCATTTGACTGCAGATCAAGAGGTCACCGGTTCGAACCCGGTTGGGCCCTTCTGTTATTGTTTTTTTAAATTTTTAGTTCTTGATTGGACTTTAAAAAATAAGCACTACAAATTCTTTTATTATTAAGAGAAGATATGTTTAATTTATTTTATTGAAAAAAAACTTGTAATTATTATTATTTGATAAATATTAAATTTAAATTTACGTAACAATTTTTAAATTTTAATACTTCCTTTGAATTATCATCATCATTATTACATCCAGTCTGAAGTTTCGCAATAAAACGGAGTCTAGAAAGGTTTAATAATACGCAACCTTACCCCTACATAATAGAGAGGTTGTTTCCAGCAAATTAATTAAAAATAAATAACTCCAAATTAAATAATAAAATTAACTCAAAAATAATAAATCTAATACATATTAAGACATCGTTTTTTCTAGTCGATGAATATAAACTACATTTCGTTGCATGTGCTTGATTGATAGATCATAGTCGCGGTCTAAAAGTCGAGTAGTTTGACAAATTCGACTTAACTCTTATCCAATATTTGATCTTATTTTGGTGTTTTTCAGGACCAAATCACAAAAACTATTCAAACCTTAATCAATTTCCAATGTATTTATTCAAAACATGTGATTTGTGAAGTCCTTGTTTGTCTTTGACATAGGAAGAGAATGAGACATTTTTTAAGAAAATTGTCCAAATTTGACAAGAATTCCATACAGATTGTTGTAATATTTTTAAAAAAAATTTAATCAACTAATATTTTAGCTCGATTTTCGATTTCTCAGTTTGATTTACTTTAATAAATTTTACTGTTGAAAATCGATCAATTTATTAATTAATTGGTCGATTTTGTATAAACTAAAATTAATTAATTAATTTCCAATCATCAGTTTCCCTTTTCAAATAAACTTTAAATTAAAGTCAATCTCTTTTAGTATTATTTCAAATTCTTCAAATTTATTAAATCTTTAATCAGTTTTATATCAGTCTAATTTGGATTGAATATTTTAAATCTTAAATTTTTTGTCTTACCGATTTAATATCCGGTTCAATTTTTAAAATATTTGTTATAATATAAGAATATATATTAACATTCTAAGCCATTCAAGATTCCAAATTTTGGGCCAAAAATTTTTTTTTTTTTGGCCTGTTCTTGTTTGCGTTTAAAATGCTCTTAACTTACAAGTCAAAAAAATTTCGTAAGGAGTCGAAAGTTGAACGACAATAAGCCAATTAGTAATAAGAAATTTCATACACATTGATGGTTTCAATCCTATAAGATTGGAACGCGTATGCTCGAAGACTTTGACGGTCTATCATTAGGCATTAGACAATTCATAAGGTTGACAAATGGCCCTTAATTCGGCTTGATCCGATCTTTCAAGAGGTGACTCAACGTGTCACGGTCTAAGTCTTGAGACGATTCAAAATAATATTATTTTGATTTCATGTTTTGAATCACGTCATTTTAATTTTAAGTTTTTTAACTTGTTTGATAAGTTAATTTTAAATTAATTTTTATTATCACCTTATATTTTTTGTAACCTTTAGAATAATTTTTTTTGGAAACGGAGGAACTTATATCTATTATCATTTGGATGCGCATTGAGTAAATCTTCAAATTGACGCAATAACCCACAAATCACGTCAATCGAGTGCTCCGCATTAAATAAGCTTTGTAAGATAAACTCGATCAAGAGAGCATAAATAAGAGAATTTTAAAACAGAATCTTTTGGCCTCATTTCCCCGTTATACTGACTCGACCATTCCCAAGAAGCCAAATAATTAAAGATAATGTCACAATGACACAATCTAAGTAAAAGGATAATTTAATTGAAATATGCCGCACATTCTGTATGTATATCAAAATATATGTGATTCAACTGGATCCAAGTTTAAGAAATTAAATATTGAATTGATCGAATTTTAGATTAGTTCGATTTGGTCCAAATAAATATAAAAATAAAATTATTTTTAAACATTATTGAAATTTATTGTTATTAATTTTACAAAGCTTAAGAAATCTTAAAAAAAAGTTTATATTTTTTAGTTTTTTAAAAACCCTTCTTTTATACTTCCAAATGATGTTTTATGAACATCAAATATGGATTAATCCAATGCTAATTATACAACAATTCAACATAATTTTAAAATTTGAACCGAACTAATTAAACTCTACTTTTTTTTTGGATTTGAGGAAACCTGTAGGTGGGCCAAGCGAGCACACCTCTCCGAGGGCCTAATTGATGCATCACCTCAAAGGCGGCCCAAGCGGGCGCACCTCATCATTAACGGCTCAACTAATTCTCCACCTACAGGTAAAACCCCGGCTGTCTCAGGCTCTTACAAGAGGGGCTAGCATGAAATCGAACATGAAACTTAACCGAAACCAAGCCCCGCTCTAAATCATCGAGCTATACCCCTTGAAGCCAATTAAACTTTACTTAAATTAATTATTTCATGTAATTATTTTAAAATATTGATTTAAGTTAAATTTAATTAATTTATATCAAATTTAAGTTGACATTTAATTAGTCGTATATAATATTTATGTTGTGTTTATTTCATCGTTATTTTTTAACCGCATTTTGAGATAATGGAAATATGTTTTACTCTTGATTTTGTATTATTTGTAATTACTCATGTAATATTCTTAATAATTGACATCTGATTGTCTCGTATTATTTGCAATTGGTAAATTAAAAACAAATGAAATAGTGAGAAGAATTTAAGTAGAAGGCGTAACATCTTTTTTGTCTTTGAATAGTCATTTCAGATGGAAATTGAAGCCATTTATAAAAGGAGACGCCAAACCTCAATCTTCTAAATTTCCAGTCATCTTGGGTTCAACGTTTGGTCCGTCCATCCGCCATTGATAGCGGCTCGTGATTGACTGCTTAATTGAGTGAATATGGGTACAGTGTCATGCCCACGAGTATATATAAGGGTAAGTCATGTTCCATATCTCCGCAACCACTTCTCTTCTAATTCTTAACTCTCATCTCTGAACACAGCCAACTTCTCTTCCAATTCTTCACTCTCATCACTGAACACAGCCATGGCTTGTAACTTCATCTTTAAGACCCTGTTACTAGCGGCTTTTGTCATTGCACTTTCTGTATCAGGCACTCTTGGTAAGTGATTCTGACGAAAAAATCTGATTCTATACCAACTGGTTTTGATCGTAGCATGAAAAAATTTGTATATGATTTTGTCTTCAGGTGAAGTAACATGCGAGAAACTGGATCAAGACACATGCGCCTTCGCCGTCTCAGGCTCCGGCAAGCGGTGTGTGCTGGAGAAACACGTCAGGAGGAGTGGAAAAGAAGCGTACACTTGCCGTACGTCGGAGATCGAAGCTGACAGGTTGAAGAACTGGATCGAAACTAACGAATGTATCGGATCATGCGGGCTCGAGAGAGAATCACTCGGAATCTCCTCAGACTCACTTCTCGACTCAGGCTTCACTCGCCATCTCTGCTCTCATCAGTGCTACGACAGTTGCCCTAATGTCGTTGATCTTTACTTCAATCTCGCCGCAGGAGAAGGTAAAATACAACAAACACAGCACAACAAAACACAACACCATCTCCTTCTCCTTCTCCTTCTTCTTCTTCTTTAGCTCCGTCAAGTTCAGGTAAGTCGAATTAATCTGATGAACATTTTTGTGGTTTCTTGCAGGTGTTTTCTTACCCAAATTATGCGAGGCTCAAGAGGGCAATGCACGTAGAGAATTGATGGCAGAGATCAGAAGCGGAGGTGTGGTTGCACCAGGACCAGTACAAGCCGTGAAGTATGGTGTCGCACCATCAATTGCACCAGGACCAGTACAAGCCGTGAAGTATGGTGTCGCACCATCTATTGCACCTTGTTAGTTCACGGGACAAAGAACAATAAGATACAGAGAATCACTTTAGTATATAGTACGATGTATATCGTGCAAGTAATTATGGAGTTTATCAAGGATTCCGGTAGCCGGGTTGGGTCGGTCGATCGAAACGAGCATGACTAGCTAATCAGAGGATCCATTACGTGTGTTAATTACAAGAGTGCTTAGAGTTAAGCTGGTTTTGTTCTTAGTCGGGTTCGCAAATTATTGTATATGTTTGCTTACTATTAAGAATGTGTGATAATAAGAGACCAGGAGTCATAGCTTCCATCAATTTTCTGCCTTTTTTGAACCTGTTATTTAGTAATTAGTCTTCATGCACATGCACTGAAATTCCTGAATGCCTAGAATGCAGATTCCAAATTTTCTGTCCAATATTACTCTGTCTTATTCTGTCTCATAAAATCTCAGTCATTTATTTTACGGGACCTACGCAGGCTTTATGCGGATCCTACATAAATAAATGACTAAAATTTATTAGACATAATAAAACACCATAATATTGTGCAAAGGATCTAGACTCTAAAGTGCAGGCATGGCAGCAGCCCAACTTGGCCTGATTATTTAGAACATGGTCGGAGTTTAGCCTGGGGTTTAAACAAATTCGAGTTATCCAAATGGTCCAACGATAAGCTTACCTGCAAGAAGTTTCAAAACTATTATTTTGCATTAATTGTATGCAGAAACCAACATTACATTGACACGAGAAAGCAAAAAATTACAAAAACAAAAGAACATTGATGACCAAAAGATGTAATTTTCTCAGGAAATTCTCAGGAATTTTGGACAAATTAATAAGAGAATTGAGTAAATCACATCGATCACATCTAAAGTGCTCGGCCTTTTATAATGTCAATGCTTATTTCACTTGGATCTGTAGCTTGTAACTCCACTTGAATTCCATCAAGCTCCCTCTTGAATCTATCTTTGGAACTTGCATACACCATTTTATTTCTTACCCTCGCTGCATCAGGTGCCCTGCAAGAAAAAGATTCAACAACAGATAAGTAATTTGATCTAATCCTTGAATGTATCTGTTGTTCAGATTAGTTTTTCATTTTCAGCTTAAACATGTTCCTGTTTCTAATTAACATATCAAAACAAGTCCTCCTTCATCTTTTTCCCGAAGGGACACCACACTACTCAAGTTTTCTGTCAGGAAAAAGACAGAAGACATAAAGAAATGTATGAATCTTTCAAAATGGAAACAAACACATAATAAATAGGATAGAGACAATGATTTTTTTCCTCCCTAATCTTTAAAATTAAAAAAAACTAATTTTAAAAAAATATTTCTTTTAAATTTCTGTCAAAAAATAATAAAAATTATATATTACCTTAGCCTCCCACATAGATTAATCAAATGTTAATGATACGATATCTTAGCTTAAATCTTAAATACAATCATACTTATTTGATCTAAGTTTAAACTAATAATTTAATATATTTATAATAAATTATTATTTTAAGTTAGATTTAAGTTAAATTGAGTTATTACACGAACATTAAACATGAAATAATCATATATCATTAATATAGTAATCCTAACTAATTAAATATAACTTAAATTAATCATGTAAAATAATTATAATAAATTATTAGTTTAAGTTAAATTTAATATTAGTTCGGGTCAAACTCAAGAGTGAAGTTAAATTGTCATATAAATAATATTTGATTAGTATAAATATAATGGTCATTATTTTTTTATTATTATTTAATGGAAATTTAAGATGATTAGTTATTTTAGAAAATTAGAAATTATAAAATAATTTTAAAAATTGAAAAGTTTTTCTAAGAAGGTTTATGTCTTTTATCCTAATAGAAAAAGTCAAGTCAACGTAACCGATACACAAGATTTCTTACTTTGTAGGTATACGAGGAGAGTCATAATGTACATAATTTTTTTATATATTTTTACAAAGATATTATTTTTGTGATTTAAACATGTGACGTTATAGCCATAAAATAACAACTTTATCAATGCCTCGATGCTAAAACAAAAATTATATAAAAAATAGTAGCAGTAAGCAAAGAAAACTAATTGTAGTTATGTAAGAGGGGAGAGTACCAAGCAATGAAGAAAATTTTGCTTTTCTGGCAATTCTCATCGGTGGTGAAGTCGAAGTCGTAGACGGCGTAGCGACACTCATCGGCAGGGAGACAGGCAGTGAAGTTGTCGTAGGTTTCTTGGGGACTCCCGAGTTTCTCTACGACCACTCGCTGAGACTCAACCTTAAAGACTATGAATCTGTAGTTCCTCTTGGCTTTCAGTTCCAAAAACTTGAGCTTACAGTCATCTTCCACAGCCATTCCAGACGCCGAGTTTGCCTAACCCAAAATGTTTCAGTTTTGAACTAACAATGAAAAATGCATAAACCACATGATTTTCATCATATATATGAATGCAATTCAAACAGGATTTGAACATGCGAGTTCGTCAAGTGATTTATTCGAACACGAAGTAGACAATAATCGGAAAACATAAATAGCAGCAAACAAGAACATAATGGCTAGAAACCAAGTTTGTTTAGGGAATCCATTGTTGAACATTGATAGGCTCTTGAGGCAATGCAATGTGATAATTTAAAAGATAAATCATAAAAAAAGAAGAAGAATATAATCCTTTTCTCATTAATCATCCATCAAACACAATAAACAATTGATGACGAGGAAGAAAAGAGAAAGAAATACTGAGAGTACCATGTTGTCGTCCTAGGAAGACAGCAGAGGAGGCTTGTGCGAGAGGGAAGAGAAAGAGAAGGAGAAAATGGGAGAGTATAGGAAAAACTGAGATTGGGAGATCCTTAGTTTTGGGAGACAGACAACATTAAGAGGACAGACAAACACGGAGAACAAAGAGAAGTTTCGGGTACAAAACATGGGTTGGAAATTCTCTTTGGAGCTTTCTCATGGCTGATAATTAATGATGATAATGGGCTGAGGAGTCTAGATCTTTTGTCCAATATTATTTTGTCTTATTCTGTCTTATGAAATATTAGCCATTTATTTTGCGGGACTCACATTATTTTGCGGAACCCATGTGAAACCTATGCAGGATCTACATAAATAAATGATTAAGATTTATTGGACACAATAAGACACCATAATATTGAACAGAGGATCTGAACTCTGGGCTGAGCCAGCATATACAAAGTTATTATATATTTTTCATCTATTTTTAAATATTTTGAAAATGTTGCAGTTTAATTTTAACACGTTAAGATTTAAATTATATTTTAGTGTGAACATTAAATTCTAAAATACACTTTTGATGGATAATGAATTGTATTGGATGTTTCATCAATATAAATTTCTTGAGTTTTTTATTGTCATATCTGCATGTGGATATATCGGAAACAATCTCTCTATTATATAAGAGTAAAGTTACGAAATTTCGGACTGAATGTGACGATAATAATAATTAAAACCTATTAGCTTGACTCAAAATATTCTATTAAATTAATTCACCTTAATTATCTCGTGGTAAAAGTAAAATATATTTTATTTAATTATTAATAAATTTTATTATTTTATGTTTAATAAAAGTTCAATATTTTAAATTAAACTTAAATTATTAAATCAAATTCAGGTATCAGATTAGTTGTTCCAATTTTATTATTTAAACGTTATTTCAATTTATCTCATTTATATATTTATATAAAACCTATATAAATATATGGTAGAGATAAACTGAATTACTGTTAGGGATGGCAATTGTACCCGAATTTGATGGGTACCCGATGAAATTATCCGAACGGGGGCGAGTATGGGGGGCAAATTTTTACCCGTGGGACGGGTATGGGGGGTTAACAAAAATACCCGTCGGGTATCGGGGCGGGTATGGAGATACCACCCTCATACCCGTTTACCCGTTTACCCGTTATATGATAATTACAAGTTTGCCATTCTATATATATACACAAACAAACCTAGCAAATTGCCTAAATCCCTAATTCACTTCTTCGATTCTTCCTCTCAATCGGATTCCCCATCAACGCAGACGCAGTGTCGCCGTCAGCCATCGCCGCCATCCTCTTCTCCCATCTCCGCCATCGCAGCCATCTTAGCCTACTTCTGGCCTCTCTTGCTGTCAACTGCTCTCTTTTTAGCTGCTGTCGTCATATTTGTCAACACCACCTCGACGTCGGGCGACAAGGCCGCCGGCGAGGGCCTCCTGGATTACGTTGCTGGGCAACCTGAACATGCTGTGGAAAGCTTCAAGCTTGAAGAAGAGGAGCTGAAAACCAAGTAACAATAGTCATATCTGTAGTTTCTCTTGACAGTATAATCAATGGAAAGAAAGATTCAATATTTTTCCTATTTTCTTCCCTTTAGCTTTGTAGTTGACGAAACCTGAACTGTAGAACCATGGGAAGATTAGTACTTAATCAGTCAATGAAAACGATATGGGTCTCTTCCTTTCCTTTTTTTTCCCCTTTTTATCTAATATTCTTTAGTTGTTTGATGAGTGGGAAGTTTGGTAAAAGATAGAATTCAGATTTCAGATTGGAATTTGGTATTCAATGGTTGTTGTTAGTCGGGCTTTAATTTCTGAAGCCTATAAGGTGTTCGACGAAATGTTAATACTGTTGGACTGTTATATTTTTCCAAGGAAAAGGCCTTGCAACGTGCTACAAATGTTCAATAAGGTTATCTATGCATTTGGTTATAATGGAGTATATAAGAATCCTTTCGTTTATTAACATTATTTAGCATTATATATTGTCTCTCGTGTATGTTCTTGTCTTAGGTTCTTTATTCTTTTGCTTTTATATCCATGGTTTGCTTGCTGTTTATTAATTTTCTTTAGGGTTTAGATCATACTGGTATCAGAGCAAAGTCCACTTGTTTATTCTTCAGAGTACTCTGACATTGCAAGTAAGAATTGTGTCATACAGATAGCATTCCATCTTTAACTAGAAATGTAAATTTGCTGGCCAACCCGTTCATTCTGATGATTTAAGGTTCTTCTGTTGTTTATAGAAGTCTAACTTCATGAACTTTGGGATTGAATTGATCACTGACAAAATCTAGTTAATTACTGGGAAGTTGTTTTTTCTGCCTTGTCCCCTTTTCTCTCTCTGGTTGTTTTTGTTTGGTTCTTTGTTGATAGGGAGGTTCTTAGGGTGGATTGTGCCGGTTAAATTCTAGCTAGTTGTTCTGAATTTGTGGACTTTTCTTATTTTACAAGCATTATCGTTTTCCATCATGAGAAATGAACAGGAGAATCAAAGTCTTTCATATTGTGCATAGTCTGGGAAGCAATAGGTTAAATTACCATTTTGATCATTTAGTATCTTTTTGCTAGGTCCTGCAACAGGGCATTGCTTCCTCAAAGTGCAGCATGCATATCTCATAATTTTTGTTATAGCTATTAGGTTCTTTTTTCTACTAAACTCTGTTGATTGAGTGAGAAGTCTAAACTAGGTATGATCCTTGATGGCCCGAATCATTTCTATGTTTCAGAGCTACATCTTTTCAGATAGTTCACAAATCACCTATTTCAACTTAGGCTTGGTGTGCTTGCGTCGAGTGGGAACATTTATCTTGACATTGCCTTCATATTTAGTTTTCAAGATGGAGAGTAGTGATTAGATATCTGATCGATGATTCACTCTTGGAGTTGACTTGTTCATCAACTCATGCGTCTTCTTTAAGGGAATCTTAGTTTTCTGTTTCATTTTTTGCTACAGTATGATGTTCTTTCCAAGGCACAGACTGAAACAAACTTTGTTTACTGATGTTAGACCTGGAAGAGAGAGGCTTAACCAAATTTAGTTGAGAAGTAGAATTACCTTATCTCTTCATTCAATTCACGGACCTATGCTGTGCTTAGGAAGATCACCTCAGAATGGAATCTCCACAAAGTGAGTTGATGGTTTTATGCAGAACAAGTTTCACTTCCTACTGATGTATATTAAAACAAGTATCATCTTTTCAAGTCTGATGGCAGGAACATGATTTGAGTTAAACTCAATTCTTATGTTTAGGCTATTCCTTTGATGCAATGTGGGTGAGTAGTGCTGCAGAAACATTTGCAATCTTTTCGTTATCTTTTAGATGCATAAAAATCGCGTGTTCTAAATAGACGAGCTGACAATTTGGAGTCATGATGAAACTGATTTTACAACTATTAAAAGTCTTGACGAACTAACCATTAATGAATCAAACTAATCATTTACGAATCAACGATTCAAAATCAAGACAAATTTTTCTTCCCAACGACCCTATAATGTCCATTAGCATTTAAAACTCACAGAATATAACAACATTTGGGCAGCTGTGAAAACGTTGAAACACCTGTCCTTGCGCAAAATTTTCTTACTACATGGTTGTTCAACTCCAGAAACTCTGAACCGTTGACTAGGTTAATTACAACAACTCAAGTTACGTACTAGGTAAGTAAGGTTATCTAGATACCTTAATCCTAGTAATGAGAACAACCATCCTTCTTAGCTAGCTTCATATGTGCAAGTGTATCATATATAGCTTCATTCTCTTCTCAGCTCTAAGCTGATATAGGCGGCAGAAGCCAAAATTACAGACCCCACCTTTACTCACCACTGGTACTTGGCAGCAACAAGAATCTCCTCATATTTCTCGGCGGCATGGTCCCAGCTGAGATCCTGTTCCATTCCTCTCTTCTGGAGCCCTTCCCAGCTCTTTTTGTATTCTCGATAAGTCAATAAGCAGTTTCCTAATGCATTCACCAACTTATTTGATTCAGCACTGTCAAATGTCCACCCGAGTCCTGACTCGTTGTAAGGATTGAACTGTTGAACTGTATCTCGCAGACCACCAACAGCATGCACAACTGGAATTGTACCATACATCATAGCATATAGCTGGTTCAGTCCACAAGGCTCAAATCTTGATGGCATAAGCAAAATGTCTACACCAGCTGTTATACGGTGAGCTGTTTTTACTGAGAATCCAACCCAACTTTTAACTTTGTCATGGTGTTGGCTTTCAAACTGCCTAAGCATTTGCTCCAAGTCTTGCCTGCCTGTGCCCAACAAGACTAATTGTGCATCCTGACTCACCATCCAAGGAATTGCCTCAGCTATAAGATCAACACCCTTTTGATGATCCAACCTTCCGATGAAACCGATTAGGGGAACCTCTGGACGGAGTGGCAATCCGAGCTCCTTTTGTAGGGCTGCTTTGCACTGAGGCTTGCCAGTATGAAGGGTTTCCAATGAGTAGTTTGTGTATCCATCTGATGTCAGATGGACGTCAAACTTTGGATTCCACTCTTTTACATCAATTCCATTCACAATTCCGCTCAGTTTCCAGTCACTCTCATTTATGATATTGTGCAGACCCCAACCACCTTCAGATGTTTTAATCTCCCAGGCATATCCATGACTAACAGTAACCACACGATCTGCTGCCTTCAGACCAGCTGCAAATATGTTGAAGTGCTCACCTCCAACAGGGTCATACATTCTGAAAAGATCAAGGTAATGCTCTGGCAGATCCACATAGGAGAAATCATCCACTGGGCCACGACCCTGGATACAATCAAATTTTGTACTGGCTCAAGTTTCAATAGAAACAAACAAAGGCATTCAGTCTGAATCCACAAGTAAGATAATTTAGCTGTAGAAAAATTAGTTCACCCCAGCAAAGGAGAAACCAAACCTGGTGTGCTATGTTATGGATTACTAGGACACATCTGGTATATCGCATTTGACCATTGTCCCGATAATATGCCTTCAGATATACTGGCAACAAAGCGGTATGCCAATCATTTGCTATGAAAACCAAATTTCCATCTCCATAGCAAACACCACCACATGGAACATGCCAAGGAACCTGAAAAATATAATTCAACATTATATGAGCAAGAATGAAATAGGCCTAAATACACCACTGGTTTTTGAGAAATCCATCTGGTGACAAGTCACACCAGATAAATCCTTCAGAGAAGATTGGCAATCCACTATTATAATCAAAGAACCCATATGTCATAGAATATTCATCTGAGTAATGTATCTGCTGCTTGCATATGAATTATCTCTCTCTTCTATAAGACTGTCAAGTAGTGGTCTTTTAAGAGCATGTAGATTTCTGTTTACTGTCTACTTACAATCCATGTAACTAATTTGCTATAATGCATAAAAGCAGAATTATCTAGATGGACACCACCAGCATAGGTACTTGGTTAATATCCTAAATCATACCTCAACAGCTGCTTTGCAAAATAAAACCATACGCTTCAAAATATCCTGCACAATAATTCAAAGACATGTAAGACTCTAATGTGAAAGATGAGCTGAATGATCAGGCAATCGTTATTAATGAGATGACTGCAGCCAAAATACATGATTCTCCAAGGTCCACATTAAGGTGTTGGATATTTATTTTTGACATCAGATACTATGACCAGATTATATCACACTATTTCATTTGAGGTCACGAGTTACATGGTTCAGCAAAAAAATTCAGCTGAATCTTGCAAAAAGTGTTATGTGATGTTAGGAATCTAAATCAAAACCAGAATGAAAAGGCTTACCATTCGGTTTCCACCATATATATTACTTCCCAAGTGTTGAAACACAGGGCAATGAATGAATACAAAATCCACACCATCAATGTACGCATGGAAGTATGTTACTTCAAAATCCTGCAAAGTGAGGAATTACATAACAATTGCGATGTGATTAATCAATGGACAAAAGCAACGGTTTTCACCAACCTGACCATCCACCTTGTAAATCTTCCGAACTCCACTATCTTGAGGTTCAGCATAATTACCATATCGAGGTACCACAACCTGCAGGATAGCAATCATCAGTGGACAATCATATAATAATAATACAATTACAAAAAATAAACTAATGCAATGTCGGGCAGCCAAGTACCTGAAAGAATAAACTAATTGAAAGCAAGCCATCTAGAAATCCTTAAACTAAGATTACATAACATGCTTGAAAAGTCCTTTAATTTCCACGTAAATCAACTTTTGGGGAACAAATTCTCTTTGATACATTATGAGGAAAAGGTAAATCATAGTACCAGTTATCAGGAAAAGGTAAAATCATATTACCATAACCCTGTGTCCACGTCGTGCCAATGCCTTTGGTAAAGATCCAGCTACATCACCAAGACCACCTGTGACAACCATCTCATTTCAGTTCTTGATTCCTGCAGAAATGGCATGCTTGAACATGCACTAGAAATAAATTTTCCATTCCAAACCATAGAATACCTGTTTTAGCCCATGGAGCACATTCTATGGCTACCAAAATAACATTCATAACATTAGCACCAGCTAAAGGTGGAGGTAATTCTTTCTCAATCATGTCACTTTCAACATTATTAATCTCTGACAAAGCTGATTCCCCTTGATCAACATGTTTTTCAACATTTATAGTAGCAACTTTTAAGCCACTGGATAGAAAAGTTGGCAGCTCATCAGATTGAATTTTTTCCGTACTAGGTTCATTCAAATAACCGGTAGAACTCCTTGGGAAGGTAGCATCTTTTTCAGGTAATTGATCACCAATAGAAGCCAAAGATGCGCCTTCTGATAATTGATCCACAGTTGAAGAATCCTGACTGCCTGAACTAAAATTGCCACTTTGTTGCTTAGGAAAATCATCACCAGTAGTTGAAGCATGCGCTAAACTAGACAAATAGTTCTCCGACTGCTCATTAGAGACTTCGTCCTGTTCTGGGTTAACAGTGGAACTATTTATAGAAGTAACAAGTTTCCTTCTTTCAGCTATCTACAAAAGACACAAAAACAATCAACGATACATTCAAATTCAAAGCTGAGTCCTAAGAAGTTAATGAAATGGACATGTTTTCAGTTTAGAAGATACGACCATTTTATCTCTTTTCCTCTTAAACGACCGATTCATTTAATCCTAAGTCCAACAGGCTTGCCATGAACTCTTTCTAGGTCAACTAAATTGATGCATCAACAACATCACGAGAATTTCCAAAACCATAAGAAACACACTGACCCATAAACTGAAGAACCTGAATTCCACATTTAACAAGCAACAAGCAGATCAAACTCTGCAATCGATAACACAAGGCATCACCTGTTGAAGCAATTCTCTTTGCATGGCAAGGACCTTCTTGCTTTTTTCAATGTTGGCCTGAAGTGTATCTTCTGATACATCCCCACTCTCCTCTTCCTTGTTAGCAGCTCTAGGAGGCCTAAACCTCGGGGAAAAGCCATGATTAGAAACCCCAAATTTATAAGACTTTCTAGGCCTATGCATGAAAATTGAAAACCTGGGTCCATATTGATTTTGGCTATGGGAAAGAACAGTTCCCTGGGGTTTGATTTTAAGGACAAAAGGAAGCGTGCCTATCAAAGCCATTTTACTTGTTTGCAGAATGCCAAAGAGAGAAAACAAAACAGAAACCTTTCACGAATTCAACGAGTTAAAGGTTGGTTCGGGGAAGATAGAACCAACCCAGATGAGGAAATTGGGAGACAAAAATTAAAACCCAACTGAGGAGATTCTACAGTTCAATGAGGGATAAAAACAACCACCCTTCAATTATAGGAGAGGTAAGAGAAGCAAACAATGCAGAAGAAGCACAAACGAAAAACATGGGCAAATTGGATTGGAAAATCTTTTCTGGAGGTTCGTTGAGGACCCACAGAAGAAATCATGGAGACGTGGGGAATGATTGAGTTTGTGACCCAAATTGGTGTGAGAGGCAACCGGTACTTGTCGAAACCGGGATGAAATCGTCTGTACAACAATCTGTGCTCCTACTCTGTGCCATTACACGACATCCACACATTTAACAATAAATAAATAAGACAGGGAACAACATGTGGATGTCATGCAATGGCACAGGGTGGGAATACAGTTTACGGAACAGGCGATTTCGTGCCGTCGAAACCACAAATGGTTTCTGGTTCAAAGATTGCACATCAATGGTGGGCCTGCACCAAATTTGAAAGGACACCGCAACACAAATACCATTCACCTATGTACGGATATATAAAGATTTTCAATTTACACCAAAAAAAAATATTAATATTTTTTTATAAACAAGTCAGTAAGAAAATATTTTTATTTCGTATTGAATTGTTGTAAAATTTAAATTTAAATTTAAAAATATAATTAAAAGATATTATTTTTATTCATCAAAAATTTAAAATTTAATTCAAAATATGTTAAATAAAAATTAATTAAATTATTTTAATTAATAAAAATTGGTTAATTTGTAAAAATTAAATTAATTAAATAATAAATTTTTTAATTTTTTAACACCAAAAGTTATTAATTACGTGAAAAATTTAAAACTAAATTAAAAAATTAATCAATTTAAAATTTTTATAATTAAATATGTCAAGCTGATTCGTTCTTTAATCAATAAATTTTTAATCATTCACTTTAATATTATTTAAAAATTTTAAATAAATATATAATAAGAATGAATTAGAGTTAAATTTATTATATTTTAATATTTTAAAAATTAAATAAGCTTCAACTTTCTTTTTAATATTTAGGTCCATTATTTGGTCCAAGTCTACGATATTGGACTTTGGACTATTCGAAATTTGATCTAAATTGATTAAATTTATTTTTTAATTTTTAAAAGTTTTGAGCTTCATTTTATATTAAAAATTTATGCTTTATATTTAACTTGGGCCATGACTATTGACTTAGAGCCCGACTGAATTTCTTTTTGGCATCCCTGTACACGATGTCATCTAAATCGTCACTTATCCACAAAATGAGAATTTTAAGTTATTATATACATTCAACAATTTACTTAATATTTATTTAAACAAACAGGGATTATTAGATTTATTGATATAAAAAAGTAGAAGATTAATTATATTTAAAATTGGATCATAAAGTTATATATATAATTCTATATAATCATATGGTAAAAATATGCGTTAATTATATTAAAAAATTAAAACTTTTGTTAAGTTTTCAATTATAGCCCAAAATTTTAAAAGTAACAATAAAATGATCAAATTTTTAAATTTTTTCAATTCTATTGCGAATTTTAAAAAGTAATAATAAAATGTTCAATCTTTCAATTTTTTTTAATTCTAACCTAGTGTTAATGTTTCTGTTAGGTTTAAAACTGACCTAAATCAAATTACGTAACCTCAACATTCTTACTGATGCTATACATTGTAATGTAAAAATAGCTTAGAGCGTTAAAAGAACAAACAAAAAACAAATGATTGAGGGTATCGAAAAAACAAAAGATAACGTCGGGCTAGAATTGAGAAAATATAAAAAGTTAAACATTTTATTGCCATTTTTCAAAATTTGGGCTAGAATTTTAAAAAATAAAAAATTTGGTCATTTTATTATTATTTTTTAAAGTTCGAGCTATAATAAAATATTTGATGAAAATTTGGGTTTTTTTTTAACGATTAACCCTAAAAATATTACAAAATGAAATGATTTGATTACTCATGTACGGTTAATGTTTGAGATAGCTTTTGTCATAGCTAATTGAAACTTTATTCAATTTTAAAAACAAAAACAATAATGTATTGGCATTTTTTTCAATTTGATAATTCCTATTAAAATGATTTTAATGCAAAGAAGTTTGAAAGAAGACTAAAAGATATAGAATTCTCCTGAACTTTTTTGAAACGTAAGAAAATCGCCTTCTTTTAAACTTTAATTAAAAAATAACAACAATATATATATATATTATGAATATCAAATATGAACTATTTAAATGTCATTAATATTATAATTTAATTAGTACAATTACTCATTTATGATCGAAAGGTTAAGTGTTCGAGTTACAAAAATAGTTTCTTTATAAAATATAAAGAGAAATTTGCATATAATTAATGATCCTCGCAAAATTGAAGCTTTGTACACTAGATTTGGCCCTTTAATATGATAACCGAACTCAAGTTTTAAACTTGATCAGAATGCCTTAAATTCAGCATAAATTAATAATTAAAGGTAATTATAATAAAGTATTTATTTATGTTGAATTTAATTATTTTAGTTCAGGTTTAAAAATTATGTTAAATCATCGTGTAAATAATTTTTAATTAGTTTACATCTCAAGTATTTCGTCATTAATTTTTATCCAAAATTTAAAATAAATGATTTTAATCAAAAGCTAAAAATTATAGGAGTTTTCCCAAAAATTTCAAATATCAGAAAAATTTTCTATGTTTCTTAAATTAAAAGGGTTAAAAAAACAACACAAAACTAGAGGATTTCATAAGAGCGGATGGATTCTTTGTCTATTTTCCCTGTTATTATCCTATCATACAAATCTCAACTATTTATTTATGCAAGTCTTGCATAAATAGATGACTGAAATTTACAGAACAAGATAAAAATGAGGGAAAATAGACGGAATATCCCAGTAGCTGTTACTAATATATATTATACACGTAACATACACATACCGTACAGTTAGTCTATGCCTCCTAAAGCCTTGGAGAACGACAGATTTGTGTAGCAGCTCCTAAAGACACGAATATTTAAGAGGAGCACATAAAACGACAGAAACAACTACTACAATTGAAACAACAGCCAACGGCAACAACTGCCCTTGGCGTACACTTCAAGTCATCAAGTGTGTTTTAGTTTACTTTGTAAACAAAGAACGTAACCCACCAAACCGAATCGATCTGTATGTTCCATTTCTTTACTATTTCAATCTATTCAATGTTACTCCAGGTATCTAATATGCCTTTCTTTTGGAGCTTTCGGAATTCCTTTTATTCTCTGCAACTTGACACAATGCAGGTAACCCTCTGTCTCTACTTGTGTAATCATGACATTCTCTGATCTTGGGAGTTGTTCTGATGCAGTTTGGTTCTGTTTTTATTGTTCTGCTTTTTCTGTGTTTTTTTTTTCAAGATTTTGGGGAGTTTTTGGTAAGCCTTTTGAAATGTTGATTCTTGGGTTATCATGATTGGTAGGTCTGAAGAGAATTGTCCGGTTTAAACTCGTCCTTGAGCATAATCAAATCGGAATTTCTGAAATCTGAGGCTTCTGATGTGAAGCTTCAAGTTCTCTGATGAAACAATGAAGAAATGGATCGGTAGTGTTCTTGCCATGTCCTTGATTATGTTAATAGTTCTGAGAGATTCTGTCAGAAGAAGTTCGATCGGAAAAAGTATCCTTCCGAGTCCTATGTCTGTGAACCAATCCGATCCTCTCGAATGGATTCAGGTTCAAGCTCCACCTGCAGTTCGTAGCTCAGAACCTGAAACTCAAGTGATTTCTACTCATTCACTGCTCTCTAATCTATTCGTTGAAATGAACTTCTCCGATGAAGTTCAGAGCTCATTTCAGGCTTGGAATCACATGAAACACATCGTTAATTATTCACAAGGTTTACCTAATGCCATGGAGGCCATCAGAGAAGCTCAGGTTGCATGGAAGAGTCTCATAGATTTCTTTGAAAATGCAAAACAAGAAAGTAGTAATGGAAGCTCCGTGCAAGAGGAACAATGTCCACAGTTTCTTAATGAAATGAGCACTACAAGTTCTGATGATGATGGTTATAAACTAGGTATTCCTTGTGGCCTTATACAGGGTTCTGCAATTACGATAATTGGCATTCCCAATGGTCTACTTGGTAGTTTTCGGATCGATTTAGTTGGAGAATCAGTTCCAGAAGTCCTGGAACCTCCCATAATTCTGCACTATAATGTCAGGATTCTAGGTGACAAGGTAACTGAATATCCTGTCATCGTTCAGAACACATGGACTCCAACGCATGATTGGGGAGAGGAAGAACGGTGCCCTCCTCCTGTTCTTGAGAACAACAAGAAAGGTACTGATATTGCTCTCATCTCTCACAGTCACTGAACTATATATATATGTATGTGTATATATATATATAGCAAGATGATCATGCCATCTGGTAATGTTTATATTTCAGAAAACCTTCTTCTACTTCCATGAATACATCTATGCAAAGTTGATGAACTAAACCTTGACTGCATTTTTCTTCAGTGGATGGGTTGTATCAGTGCAATAAAATGGTGGGTAAAGATCGAAACCACAAACAAACAGCAAGTATATCACCTAACACTTCTGAACCAACATCAACCTATGAAGACAGATCGAAGAGCAGCAAAATTTTTCCTTTTAAGAAGGGTTACATCTCTGTTATGACACTCAGGGTTGGAGAAGAAGGGATTCAAATGACAGTTGATGGGAAGCACATCACATCTTTTGCATATAGACAGGTAACTTGTCAGCTTCTTAATTGCCTCTTATTTTTTAAAATTCAATTCTTAAATTTGACTTGATTTAGATTAAGAGTTTATTAATTTGAATAAGGTTTCATTGATTTGAATCAAATTTAATAGTTGAATTAGGCAAGTTGTCAGCTGCCTCTTTTTGTTCCTGTTTTCTTTTAAATTTCAATAAGCATTTATGATTCTTCTTCCTTTATCTTTTTGATGCATTAGAGTTTAGAACCATGGCTTGTGACTGAGTTAAGGATATCTGGAGACTTGAAGTTAGTTTCAGTATTAGCAAGTGGGTTACCATCATCATCATCATCAGATGATCAATTAGAACACACAGATGATTTAGAAGCATTGAGATCGGCACATCTCAGAGTGCATCAGCCATTGGATCTCTTTGTTGGTGTGTTTTCAACAGCCAACAATTTCAAACGTAGGATGGCGGTTCGTAGAACATGGATGCAGTACCCTGCAGTGAAGGAAGGCGCAGTTGCAGTTCGGTTTTTTGTCGGTCTGGTAAGCCTCATTTCCTGGATTCCAGATTTTCTGCCGTGTCTTATTATGTCCCATAAATCTCAGCCATTTATTTATGCGAGTCATGCGTAAAACTGGACAGAAGATCTTGTCCCCGTTTCCGGATCTGCCAAAGTTTATACTCCTGGAGTAAAAAACAAACAGTCCGTGTCACAATATTATTTAAAAAAACTCGTTATTACTAATTATTTAATCGTATCACATTCATATTAATAATTAATACAAAAATAGTCCCATCGGTTTGATCCTAAGAAGCACAGACACAAACACGAACACGGGACACGACACGGACACGGACAAGGGGACACACCAACTTCTAAAATTTGGTGGACACGGACACGGCACACACACACACACACACACACACACACACATATATATATTATAAAATTTAAAATTAAGAAAAAAATTCAAAATTCATAATATGATATATATTGATTGATGTATTTCAAGACTTCCAACATCTTGATAGTTCATACATATTTGATACTTTATAAGCCCCTCTAAAAAAACATAGAGCATATATTCTATAAAACATATATTTCATTAAGCAATGTCCGAGCAGTCACCAGACGTGTCCGAGCTGTGTCCACCGTGTGTCATTATTTCTAATCTCTTCTTGACAATTCTAGCAAAGTAACCTACGCAACAGAATACAAACCGGAGAAAAACACTCGTGATTGTGTTATATTGCAGCATAAAAACCAGATAGTGAATCAGCAGCTCTTGGCTGAGATGCAGAGACATGGAGATATCCAGTTGATGCCTTTTGTGGATTACTACAACCTTATAACATGGAAGACAATAGCAATCTGTATCTTTGGTGTAAGTAACTACTCACTTTAAGTAGTTTTTTTTTTTGGTTGATCAAGTTGAATGTACTATCTATATCTTCATGATTCCACGCAGGCAGAGGTTGTTTCAGCCAAATATGTGATGAAGACAGATGATGATGCATACGTTCGTGTGGATGAAGTGGTTTCTTCTTTGAATAGAACAAATGTGAGGCAAGGACTGCTGTATGGTCTCATCAATTTTGATGCTCGGCCTCAAAGGGACACTAATAGCAAATGGTATATTAGCTTTCAGGTAACTTTCTCCGCAATTACGAAATTGCAAGGTTTAGGATTTATGGTTTAGATGTTTTCATTAAAGTTGTGAACAATGCATCAGAAAAGGTTGTACTAGTTTTGATATTGGTACGGTAAGAAATTTTAGAATCGGATCAATTATGCAAATCAAGTCGGGTCGATCCAACTTCAGCAAGTTAATATATATTTAACTGAATCTTGCAGGAATGGCCATATATTACCTACCCTCCATGGGCACACGGCCCTGGTTATGTGGTATCACACGACATAGCAAAGGCAGTATACAACAGGCACAAAAATGGTAATCTCAAGGTAGGAAAAACTATGAACATACATACAGGTCATTTCACATCCTTCTTTTCTCACCAGACACATACTAAGAATCGATACATATATAAATCTATGAAGGTGTTCAAACTGGAGGATGTTGCAATGGGGTTATGGATAGAGGACATGAAGAAAGAGGGCATGGAGGTTCGTTATGTGTATGAAGAACGAGTCTATAATGAGGGTTGTAATGATGGGTACGTTGTGGCTCACTATCAAACACCGAGAGAAATGCTTTGCCTGTGGAAGAAGATGCAGGAACTAAACCAGCCTTTGTGCTGTTAGGATAATCAAAAGAAGGTGATTAAGCTTAAGTTTTTGTTATTAGTTTAGTATCTTCAAGAGTATTTGTATAGAAAAGGACTTGGTTTGGGCCGGAACCCTCACCGGCCAGGTAAGAGGCGTGCGTCACAACACAACAAAACTGTAAGGTCAGGAGTTCGAACCCCTACTAAAGCTAAAGCGGACAATACTAATTTGCGTGGTTGCGGTTCAGCGTACTAGATACTGTACCCAACCACACCGGGACTAATCACTAGTTACAAGTTGTTGTATATATAGATAATACAAAGCGTTGAGTTTAGAGTCTTATATGATCTGAATTGATTAAATTTATTTTTTAATTTTTAAAAACTTTGAGCTTCATTTTTAATTGTGTATAGGGATGGCAAAAAGAAATTCAGTCGGGCTCTAAGTCAATAGTCATGGCCCAAGTTATTAGATTTATTGATATAAAAAAAGTTGAAGATTAATTATATTTTAAATTGGATCATAAAATTATATTTATAATTTTATAAAATCATATATTAAAAATATGGGTTAATTACATTAAAAAAAACTCATTTTTGTCAATTTTTTAATTATAGCAATAATTTTTAAAAGTAGCAATAAAATGCTCAAATTTTTAATTTTTTTCAATTCTAGCTCGAACTTTAAAAAGTAATAATAAAATGATCAATCTTTCAATTTTTTAATTATAACCCAACGTTAATGTTTCTGTTAAGTTTAAAAATGATCTAAATCATATTACTGATATAATACTCTACATTGCAAAAATAATTTGCAGCGTCAGAAGAACAAAAGAAAACAATGGCTGAGGGCATTAGAAAACAAAAGAAAATGTCGGACTAGAATCGAAGAAAATTAAAATTTTAGACATTTTATTGCTACTTTTTAAAGTTTGGGCTAGAATTTTAAAAAATTGAAAATTTAAATATTTTATTGTTATTTTTTAAAGTTTGAGCTATAATTAAAATTTTGACGAAAAGTTTAGGTTTTTTTTTAAATTAACCCTAAAAATATTACAAAATAGAATGATTTGACTACTCATTACAATTAATGTTGAGATAGCTTTGTCATTGAAACTTTATTCAATTTTAAAAACAAAAAAAAATGTATTGGCAATTTTATCAATTTGATAATTCCTGATGAATTGATTTTAATGTAAAGACCAAAGAAGTTTAAAAGAATACTAAAAAGATATATTTAAGAACCCTAAGAAAACCCACTTCTCTTAAACTTTGATTAAACTAGCAAGCAACCTCAACGGCCGGCATATTGGGTAGGATGGGCTGAATACTGCTACGACACATCTTTCCATTCCACCTTGGGCACTACACCATTCAAGGTCCTTTATGGCAGAGATCCTCCCACTCTTACCAAGTATCGAATTCATTCATCTGCTGCGAAGACCATTGATGCCTTGTTGCAGGATCGGGACCAGAAACTAGCTGAGTTGCGCCACCATCTGCTGTAAGCACAACAAAGGATGAAATTGACAGCAGATGGAAAAAGAAGGGAAGTGGAGTTTCAGGTGGGGGATAGGGTTTTTCTCAAGCTAGCTCCTTACCGCCAGCAATCGGTGGAACTTAGGCGTAATACCAAGTTGGCTCCGCGCTATTTTGGACCATTTGAGATTCTCCAACGCATTGAACCGGTTGCTTACAAGCTGAGTCTACCATCGACAACCAAAATTCACCTTGTTTTCCATGTTTCGCAGCTTCGGAAAGCCTTAGGAGCTGCTGATTCCATCGTGAGTATGCCAGATCATTTACTCACGCCTGAAGTTCATACTGATCATCCCGCTGCACTACTAGCCATCCGAAACATGGGTTTTGGTCCAGATTTGGAGGTGTTGATTCAGTGGGAAGGCCACTCAGTGGCAGAAGCTACATGGGAGATGTTTGATGACATGAAGGTCAGATTTCCGGACTTTCACCTTGAGGACAAGGTGAAGCTCATGGGGGGGAATAATGATAGGCCTAAGGTGACCTGATTCTATGTTAGGAGAAATAAGAGGGCAGAGGAGAAATAGGCTGGGGTAGTTAGTTAATAGTACTAACAATCAATCATCGGATTGTCAGATAACAGAATCTGTTAATAGCCACAGATTCTTAGTACAAATAACAGAATGAAGAGAGGGGAGAGTATGCGAAGAATGACACATGTATGAGCCCTATGCTGGAGGTACTGGACCTCGAAAACCAGATTATTTTGTATTCCTTTACATAAATCAATAGCAAAAATACACATTTCCATACCTGTTTGCTGGAACCTATCATGTTCTCACCTTGCAGTTTGAGGATGGTGAGACTTTTCAGTGGAGCAAGGTCACTACTTCTATATACAACATAATCATTGGAAAAATTTACTGTGACCACTATGGCACAATGCGCATCAGATACAACATGTGAAGTTGGTTGAGTACAAAATGATTTCCCCTAAAATTCTCATTTGTATATGATGGTTGCAAGCAAGAAGGCTGCAGGAAAGGGGGTGGCAAGGATGGCTGCTATCGTTATAAGGGTGGGTATTGGGAAGCGAGAGAGAGAAACAACTGGGATGGAATTACTGATATATTTGGTCAAAATAATAGTGAAGCCGCCGGTACATGTTTACCAGAAGAGTAACACGATTTGTTCTCGCACCCTATGCTTTTTTGGATCTTTTCTTCTCATCTAATTTTTGGATGTTATTTATTTATTCCATCTTGCTACTTCCAGTTTGATATGCTGTTCATCTGTTTAGATGGCAAAATTTCCACGTAGTTACAGATCTATCTAGAATTGAAAGATTGATATTTTAACAAAATTTCAATTACTTCATCTCTCTTTGCCTCACTTTAAATCGGTAGCATTTAGGACAAAACACCCAACTTAAATAACATTTTTTTTAATAAAAAAGGGTACAAACGTGTTCCATTGAAGTCGAGTGTCGTAGTCCTAGCATTTCCAGGCTTTCTTCCCTCGAAACTGTTTACCACCACGACGTTGTTTATGGGTTTTTTCTTGTCTAGATCTTGCAATCTTAGCTTTCTTTGCAGCCGAAGGCATTAATTTCTTGCGTTCCTTCTGTTGATTGCTCAAACCACCGGTCTGTCCAGAATTACAACAAGAAAATTTTCTCTTAGAAAAGTCCAAGGAGAAGGGCAAGAAGCAATAAACCTCTCGTAGAAATCCAAAAGGTAATTAGGGACGACATTTTTGAACAAATAAAGAGATAACCTTTTTCCTTTTCACAGCTGTCCTCGATTGATATTTCTCTCTCTCCTCCCGCCCTGCTTTTACTAATGCCAATCTTTGTTCCTTGGTTAGCTTCCTCCTTATATGAGCCTACAAAGAACAAGCGGAGTTAAAACTTAGTTCTTCAATTCCCACCAAAGAAAAACCAAACTTTCCTACAACAGAAACCTTAACTTCTGTCACTATCAAATGAAAAAGAGCTTACTTCAAGCTTAGAAGGATCCACCCGCTTAAAACTCAGTTGATCAGAACTTGGAACCTTGAATCCTTGCTGAGCCAAAGCAGAATTTGCCGCTTTCTTTGCCTATGACACATTCAAAATCTTCAATTTTTTTGGGTACATAAAACCACAATTTTACAGATTTGTTTAACAAGTTTCAGTATGTAAATAGAAATTACAGAAGAAATCAACTGTCAGTGGTCTGTGTCCTTCCCACTAAATGAACTACATGGCAACCACATTTGCTAAATCAAAACCAAGTCAACATACCTTAAGCTCTTTGATTTTTTGGAAGTCTTCATTAGAAAGAAAAGCATCTGTTGAGTTTAATGAGGAACCCTTCAGTTTTTCATCTGCCAATCTCTTCAGAGCACGAAGGCTTGTGTCAGCAGCAATAAGCTGCCCATCAAAATCAGATAGCTTCCTCTTACTTGCTTTAGCTTTAGTCACGTCAACATTAACTTTTTCATGATTCGCCTCCACATCCTCCTCCATTTCCTCCATATCATTATCACCCTCTCCCTCTTCATCATAGTCGCTATCATTGGCATCAACGCTGTTGTCACTGTCACTGTCTTCATCAATTGAGTCCTCTTCTCCATCACTATCCTCCCTACTTTCAGAATCGTTGTCATCTTCATGGTCATCACTAGCGGAAGAAAACTCATCACTATCACAATCATCCTCAAAACTACATCTCATATTATCAATATCTTCAGCATCTTCAGCCTCATCCTCTTCGTCATCACGATCATCATGCTGCAATAACTCAACATCAGGAACATTGCTAGAAACAGTGACTTCTCCGTATGCTTTTGGCCTCGCCTTGGGATCACTAGGGCGACCACGGTCCTTTTTAAGCAACAATGATG
>JAOSBP010000001.1:23825631-23837248 GCA_027563825.1 Erythroxylum mucronatum | reverse complement strand
GCTAAGATATTCGTTCACGGTTGTCGGACACATTTGTTTCAGTTCGTATGGAATTCGATTCGCTTCCGATTCGTTTTCGCTTCCGATTTGATTTGTTTGCTTTGATTCCGTTAAGTTTGTGCTTCGAGGTTGGGATTCGAAAACGGGTCCCAACATTTGTTGTGTAATTCGTTCCGATTTGTGTTTCGGTAATTCGTTTCAATTTGTATGGAATTCGATTCGCTTCCGATTCGTTTTCACTTCCGATTTGATTTGTTTGCTTTGATTCCGTTAAGTTTGTGCTTCGAGGTTGGGATTCGGAAACGAGTCCCAACATTGACGCAGGTGCAGCTGGTTGGCTAGTTGGCTGGAGCGCTGGTGCTGGTCGCTGGAGGGACGTTGGCTGTGGGTCTGGTGCATGCGTTGATGGCTGGAGATGGCTATTGATTTTTTTCCTTTTTGTTCTCTCTGTCGGCGCCCTCTATATTTCTCACTGCTATCTTGATTTCTCTAAGTTGCCGTCCCCAATCCCTAGGTATTGTCAATGGGCCCCATGACAATTAAAAATCCTCTTCTATGTTAATGCTTGGGCCCAAAAACTTAGGTCTCCTTCCCATCAATCCGTGTGTCCAGCGTTTTGTGTGACTGCTTTCCTAATTTATTTTTGCGTCACATACGTTCTTGTTCCCTTGGCTGCCTATACGTTGATTTAATTTAAGCTCCCTTGTGCCTTTATGTTGCGCCACTCTTGTGCCTTTATTCCTTATAGCTGCTGCCGTCAACTTCTCTATGTTCATTCCAAGTTGTCGTCAACTCCCTTGGCTCCTCCTAGTTGATTCATTTAATTCGCTGGCTGAAGCTAATTGTTTAGACAATTAAAATATCTCTAGCTTCCACTTCAAATTGCATCACTTTGTGTTTCGTCACCTAAAACAAACAAAGACACAAATTACTGTAGAAACACAAGCAAAACATCACAAAAATCTAACAAAATAACATAAAACACAAAGAATTAATCATGACAAAATGCAAATTATCATATGTTGGCGAGTGTTTTTACTAGTAGGAAATTATTCTCTTGGCCTTCTATTGTTGCACTTCGTGCTTTTGCTTTATCACAAAAGTATTTTGTTACTCTTAAACTTTTGTTAGATAATTAGATGCCAAGCACCCATACTGTGACTGTTTATCCTGCTCAGACCAAGTTTGTGTATATGATAGGGACCAGGATTCACATAAATCTTAGGAGATTAATTATTGAGGCTATACTTATAGGTGTTGCTAAATCGCAAACATTATTGAGTTTTTCTTATTTGATTACTCGGGTTCTGCATGCCCACGATGTCTCTCGTGTTAATTTTGCTATACTTGGGCCAGTATCCTTTTTGAATATCTCTCCTCGGATCCTCAATGTCAAGAAGCAAGCTCGGGATAATTGTGTCGTATTCCTCTTCTAAGTCTTCTACATAACCTGTTGCACCTGTTGTCGATACCCATGCCTCCTTATTTGTTGAGATAGATCGGATTGAGGTTATTGTTTAGGCAGGTATGACTGCTCTTCAACAGCTTAAACAACGAGTTCTTTGTCCAGCTTCTTCCCATAAATCTTAGCTTCTTTTGACATTGATTTGTCCTAAGAGGGAGGCAGGAATTTGTTTATAAATTTTTCAGCGGATAATTATAGCTTTGCTGGTGACAGTTAACTATTGACTTGATTATTAACGTTGACTTTGATATTATTTCGATATCTATTATTATGATTATGTAATTCAATGAAAGGATTTTGATGTGAAAAATAATGCCGAAAAGGGTGACATTGTTAAGATATTTTATTTTTGGCATTATTTGTATTTTGATATATTTGGTATATCTTTTGTGAGAAGAAAGTTAACTTGGTATAAGTTTCTACTATCTTGGAATATGTTGAATTTTGGAAATTTTTTTAAAAGGAACGAATCCTAAAAGAAATTGAATTCTAAAGGAAGAAGGATATATATCATATCAACGTGTATTCCATGGGGCAACTATTACTGAAAATTTTTGTTAGATAACTTCCCAATATTATAATTTAATGTAGTTGCACACATATAGGGGAGTGTTTATTTGACTGAGTGTCTTTTTATTTATGTTAGTCTTGATTTAATTTCATCCTTTTTATCATTTGTTGTTTCATAATTCTTTGTCGAGGTTAGCATAAGGTAATCAAGCTATTAGGTGTAAGATAACTTTCAAGGGTGTGAGTACAAGTGGATAGCGTCAAGGGGCAAGTGATGTCGGCTCTATAATAAATTTGCGTGAGCCTATTGTATCACATTGAAAGTAGGTTAATCTAAGTGTGGGTCCCGCAAACGTAGATTGTGTGTGTCGAACTACGTTAACAAATTTCTTGTGTTGATTTATTTGCTGCTCTTTAATTTTTTCCACTCGTGATTATATTCTGAAAAATTATAATTGCCAGTCTAGTTACTTTCTAACAAGCAACCATCAGCTTCAATTTGAAGCAACTAGGGCAGAACAAAATTTTGCGAACTACAACCTCTGGTTTTTCAATATGTATTACTCATGTACCTCTGAACTCGTACCTTCCATTACCAACCAAAGGCATCTTAACTCCACTTGTACTTACCGATAACAAGAAAGTATCATCTCTAAATGGAAACTTGACGAAAAAGCAAAGACTGATCTGCGACCAATTCATAATATGGAAAATTAACTAGAAGTCCTGGAGCTAATAAATAATTTAATATTTTGATAAGTAATCGATTCTTATCAAATAATATAAAAGTTCAAAACCTCACCATAATCATCTATGTTCATTAAAAAATCACGCCACAGCAAAGCACAGCCTTAATCGAATTGCAGAGTTCAATTATATATACTGCTTTGTTGGGATCATTAGTTGCAGTTTAATTATAAACCTTAGGGTACGACTTTAAACAAACGAGCGAAGAAGTGGAGTTGACATATAAACAAATATGTCATAGTTCTATAATTTTTAATTAAAAATGTTCACATTTTTCATACTGTTGGAACATAAACCCTCCACCAGGTCCAATTGTATTGAAATGTCGAAGAAGTCTTCACCAACTTATCTATAGCATTAAGTTCATAACCAATCATGTACTGTTCTTGGAACATAATTTAAAAAATCAAATATCATTTTCTGGGTGCTTGCGAAACATGTGCGTAGATACTAGTGAAAGATACGAAAGCATTAAATTTTATTTTTTAAAATTAAAAATAAAAAGTCTTAGCCTTGAAAATCCTGCCACTTGGTATCAGAAAACAAAGTGAGAACAACATTAGGTGTATGTGATGCATGATTAACTTCAAAACAAGTTAAATACGTTCAAGTGGAAGATGACTGCATAGGGCTAGCAAAATACGATCAAGTGGAAGATGACTGCATAGGGTTAGCTTTCTTCTTCGTATAGATATGAATTTGATGACGGCAATCTTGTATCTCATCGCTTAACCAGCATGCCAATCTTACGATTAAAGACTATGACAACATTTGTTCTCAAATAAGAAATGACGTAGCTTGAAAGGAAAATATTGTAATAGAAATTATAGATTTTGTTACTCACATGATATCATTCCTTGCATATTTAGGCACATAATTTAAAATCGAAAGTTAAGCTGATAAGATAAAAAATTTAAGATTTAAAAGGCTCAATCAGTATTAGATTATCATAAAACTAGTTAAAATTTGAATGAAATTAAAGTATTTAAAAAAATTATTGAAGAAGATTATCCATACATATTGAAAATTTTAAAATTTAATTGAAAAAGAAGAAATGAAAATTGAGCGGTTTGTTTTGATTTATAAAAGTTGACTATTTACAAAATTGGTCAATTAATTAATAAAATGTTCGATTTTTAACAACAAAAATTGTTAAACTAAATTAAACCAGAAAGTTGAAAATCAAACTGAAAAGTTAGCTGGTTTAAGATTTTCACTGTTAAAACGGTCGAACCGGTTTGGTATTTAAAATACTGATAAAAACTTAAAAAAGGAAAACAATGATAAAAGACTTAATATTTTGGTGTAATGTATTAATATAAATTATATCATGTAATTGTAATTTTAAAAGATTAATGTGGAGATCCTCTTATATTTTTTATTATATAGTATATTTGAAGTGCTATAAACTACAACATAATGTCAAATAATAAGAATATTTGGAACCTTCTTTGTACTTTCATTTGGTACTTTCATTTGGGACTACTTGCCAACTTGGTATAAAGGTGAACCTAAAATTAATTATAATTAAAGAGGCATGTCTTCCATAAGGGAATTTTTTGATGTAATTCGATTATATATTATTATTTTTTGCAATGAATCCAGCTTTTTTTATCTCAAAATACTAAAAATTGGTTATGTACTAAACATTCAATTGATTTTGTATTTAATATTAACCTAATAAGAAATCAATAGATAAGAAAATACTTGCATATCTCCTTACTATTTAGGTATTACAAAATAATATTGGATCTAACTCCATTTTAACTCCAAAAATTAAATGAATCTTTAAAAATTATGTTGAATTAAAAGCCATTATATTATAGTGGTTCAAAGATATTAATAATATTTATTAAAAATAAAAATATTCGTCAATACTTTAAATGAATGTTTTAATTAAAACTAAACGAAAATTAAATCGGTAAAATAAGATATTTAAATTTTAAAAGATTCAACCAGTATTAGACTGTCATAAAATTAACTACATATTGAATAAAATTAACAAAGTTTGAAATATGATCGAAAGATATTATCTTTATCCATCAAATAATTTGAAGTTTAATGAAAAAATAGATTGTTAAATAAAAATTAATTAAATAATTTTAGTTTATAAAAACTTATTAATTAATAAAATTAACCGAGTAATTAATAAATTGGTTAGTTTTTAATAACAAGAGTTATTAAAGTAAATCAAACCAGAAAATTAATAGCCGAATTAAAAAGTTAAACGGTTCAAGATTTTTATAATTAAAACTGCCGAATCGTTGAGCAAATTTAATGGATAATTCGGAAATCCGTATTTTTGATTGAATTATATAGAACTTGTACAAGTTCTAATTAATAAAAATGGTCAAGCCGTCAAAGGTCAACCATTTATGATAAAAATACTCTTATGTCGCTATCAATCTCATGCTTGTGGATTTGTAGAAACAAAGTTTCTTTTTTAAATAATTAGACTTGCTATTCAAGTTAATCATAATCTCTTTAAACTAAATAGCAGCAATTTATTCTCGCTGGATAAAATAATTCTTTAAAAAAATCAGTATACGAAGAATTAAGATCTTTAATTTGGGATCTTTTGATACATTAAAAAACATATATTATATTTTAATGCTTTATTCGTATGTTTGATTAATGTTATTATGCTTTCAATATTTTTATTAAAGCATGAAATTAATTATTTAAATAATAATATCTTAATCTTTGTTTTGGAGAATAATAAATCACAAGCATCAATTTTTACCGATGTTTAAAAAAGGGGACCAGAAGTTAAAACGGTAAGATAAAAGGTTAAGATTTAAAAGGTTCAACTAGTATTAAATTGTCATAAAATTTGCTAAAAATTGAACAAAATTTAAAAATATGAAATATAATTGTTCTTATCTATTAAAGAATTTGAAGTTTAATTGAAAAAATTTGTTAAATAAAAATTAATTGATTTATTTTAATTTATAAGAACTTGTTAATTTAGAAAAATTGTCCGATTAATTAATATGCTGACTAGATTTAAATATCAAGAGTTATTAAAATAAATATAACTAAAAAGTTAAACAGTTTAAGAGTTTTCCGGCCGAATCGGTTAGATTTTTTAATCATTAATTTTTGGCAGTATTTTTTGAAAATTAAATTTCATGAAATCACTTGTTTGATATGGACGATTGGATATATGTATATATGTATATATATATATATATATATGGTGAATTTTCTTTTTCTTTCATCGTTCCTCTTAAAACTTCCAGGAAGTTAGGAACTCATTATCTTGTAAATCACTATGGATTTATACATGTAATATGTGGGTTAAAGATCAATAGTCTCCTACATCTCCTAGTCGCTGACCTGGTCTGAAAATAGGTATAATTGAGAGACTGAGGAACATAAAGTTCAGAATGTCAGAATTGTGGAATTCCATTCTATCAAGTTGGGAGTTTTAGTTAATATGAACACGACATGCAACTTGCTAGTTATAACCTTAAACTGCTAACTTTATACCGTTGCATATGATTTCTGATTAAACAAATGATTAGAATATTATAAGTTGAAGGGTTTATCGTGGGGAGATACAAAATTTATAGCTTGTTCTGACAGAATAATTCCAATGTCTCTTTTTCTTGGATATAAGAAGCGTGTATGTATAGATGCAAACTGGTTTTGGATCAAAACAAATAAAAATTAGAGGTTCAGGCTGGTTTCTGAGGTGGATTATAAATAGTTGCCAGATGTTCAATGTCTGCACTGTTCCATTCCTTTATGCTATTTTCCTGAGCGCGATTGTCCGCAAACCAGAAAGCTGGGACGGTAAAAGAGTATATATTTTTTTTTGTAAAGGTATAATATTATCAAATTCAGCAAGTTGGAGAAGGTATTGCCGTTTGGTCATCTCCTCAAAGTTGTTTTATTTACTTCAAAGCTCAAATCATCTGGTTTGTAGGTACTGTCAATCCAAGAAAATGGCGACAATAGAACCAACTCTCGGCAACCTAACCCCTGAGGAAGACTTGGTTTCAGTGAGCAGGATCAAATCCAGAAACCCACTTCCCTTCGTTGTTAGATCATTTGGAAAACATTATCCAGTTGAATTTCTCAAAAAGGTATTGCCGTTTGTGTGTTAGTAAAGTTGTCATGCAGGTTAGAAGCTTTTCCTTGATCATGTTAGGGCAAAAAAACTGATCGATAAAAATCATGCATGAACAGATGCTGGCAGAGATTATAGCTACCTTCCTGTTGGTGTTTGTGACGTGTGGATCCGCTGCTATTAGTGGAGCTGATGAAAGCAGAATTGCAAAACTTGGAGCTTCCATTGCCGGAGGTCTCATAGTGACGGTGATGATCTATGCAGTAGGTCACATCTCTGGTGCTCACATGAATCCTGCAGTCACGACAGGTTTTGCTTCTGTCGGACGCTTTCCATGGAAACAGGTACTACACTGGCAATTGCTCACAGATTCTGATTCCTATGTAATGATTCATAGTCTGGTTCACCAATATTGATTAGTTTTGATCAAAAAATACAAAATGTCATGCACGTCGGATGATAGGCACTCCTGACTGATAACCATATGCATATTATATTCATTTAAATATCATTAAACTCTAATTCTCCATCACCTATTAAAGTTTGTTCAAGTCTGATACATTCAATATATAACCATGAGTTATTTTTTTAATATATATTAACTTCCCGGTATTCCAATAATTCGAGCAACTGCTTTTATGGTTCTTTAAGTTATGAAGAGAAAAATATATATATATACCAAATATTATCCTATTATTTGTGGTTAGAACCCTTTATTTAATTCCTCTTGGGAGGACGTGCAAGAAAGAAGGTCTAACAATTCCAAGGTTCCAGCAACAAGAACTTACGAAACCATAAGGTTGTGTTTAGGGGTCCTAATGTTAAGATTTAAAATTAGAATTAGGAATATCAATTCCAATTTATTAATCTTAAAAAATTAAATAAAATTGAAATTATAATTCCTGACCTAGTTTTTAGCCATGTCTTATTGTCTTATTATTTCTGAATATTACAAAGACAGTTGCAATTCCAAGAAAAGCAGTACTAAATAATTTTCCTTGAAACTGAAAATGAAACATTAGCAGTGTAAACGACATATAGAGTCATACATAGTACTAACCTCCATTGTCACACCAAGTTCCGAGCTTTCTGCTTCTAAGGTGAACACAAAAGGCCCAGGAAACAAAACTTGATGGGCATTTGGAAATTGTTGTGGCAGGTCCCTCTTTATGCAGTAGCTCAATTGACGGGATCAATAATCGCATCCTTTACACTGAAAGGATTACTTCATCCTATAAAAAGTTTGGGCACAACTGCACCTTCTGGAACAGATGTTCAAGCTTTTGTCATGGAAATTGTTGTCACTTTCACAATGATGTTCGTCACCAACGCTGTGGCAACAGATAACAAAGCTGTAAAGTTCATATCAATACTATATCACAAGAAACGTTTGATGTTAATAGAGATTTGCCATGTTCTTTTTTCACTCACTTGTTGGTTATCTTCAGGTTGGAGAGCTTGCAGGCTTGGCTGTTGGTTCCTCTGTTTGTATCACATCCATACTAGCAGGGTAAGTTACAAGATGGGTTCTTTAGATTTTAGTTTTTCCAACTCTTTCAGTTTCAGTGAGCAATGTGAAGTTTGGTCATCCTCAGACCAGTATCTGGCGGATCCATGAACCCTGCAAGGACACTTGGACCAGCACTTGCTAGTGAGTACTACAAGGGGTTATGGGTGTACTTCATTGGACCGGTGATTGGAACAGTCCTGGCGTCATGGGCTTACAAATTCATAAGGGCTGATGACCCAGACCAACGCAACTCTCCTTCCGTTTCACTCAAACTTCGTAGGGAGAAAGCCGAAGAAGAACGACTTTCCTCTAAATACCCTCCCAATGATCTATAAAAGGCCAGTCCTTGCCTGCCAAGAAGTGAGATATGTATGATATGTATGTATCTTGTATTGTATCAACGGTTCCTATCTTGTATTGTATCAACCGTTCCTATCTTGTATTGTATCAACCGTTCCCTTATAGCGCTCATGTCTCATTACATAAACTACTAGTTGACATGTACCAAAGGAAATCAGAAATTATATCGATAATATGAAGTCTCTGGATCATGGTGAAAGTGAAGCCTATGCAAGATTAGTGATAGTAACTATGTGGTAATGTTCTTAGTGCGATTATCAGTTTTTTAGATCCCAACAGGTCTATCAAACATCTGAACATGGCTTCCTGTGGAACAAATATTAAGACCATGAGATTATGACTGGTGGCTACAGCATAAAAACAAGTGGCATTCTGATTGAGGTGATCATCTTACATTATGACTATAAGCTGTGCTCACAATCGTAACATTTCCTAAATCTGTAATCAAAGAGGAGTAAAAGGAGATCAAAGAGAAATAAAACAAAGAATAATCATGGCAAGAAGATAATGACTCTTTCCAATTATTACCTAGAATAGAATCAATGTCATCCATTATGTAAATTGGTTTAGGTTTGTACTGAATCTAGTATAAATCACCTTTCACGATCCGATGAATTAGCAATGTCTTCCAGGCTTTCCACGCTCACAACACCATCTGAGAAGGGACACAAAGAGTTCACTAGCTGAAGTTCTGTACCACATCCAAGACTGATGCTCTACAGTGAACTCATTCGAGAAAAAGAATAGAACTTATGTCAATATCAATCAAACTTATATCAGATAATGTTGGCATGTCATTATGACACATTCATGGTTCTAGCTCCAGTTAAAAATATATTTCTTACTCTTGAGATCCAATCTAGATTTTGGTTCGTCTCCTTTCATTTTGCCTCTAGTAGAGCTACCATATCAAGGGAAATTACATACATAGGTCACAAGCATCAAGCACAGTCCCATCTGCAAGAATTGACACTAGGAAAATTACAGCAATTGTGAAATGAACATTTCAGCCTTCGTACCATCTTCTAAGCTAGGTACACCTTTTTGAGTTTCGCCCTTGTTTGCTCCTGCGTCTTCATAAGAAAATTTTGTAGCTCTTTCCTGCCGCCTCTGACTCATTCTTCACATCATATTCAATGAAATAATCCGAAGTGACTTATCGGACATTTTCACAGGTTACTGAACAAATTGCATAAGACTAGACTGAACGCATATTTCCACTGATCCATCCTTTCCTTCCGTACTTTCTTAACCGTCTTCACCACCAACCAAATAATTTTACAGTTGATATGCCTGACTTCAACCTAAATCAGGATCAAAGAGCGGACTTTCTTTGCAAAAGTAGTGATATTTGGAGCATATCTCAACCTAAAAAGGGATACATAAACCGTCTTAATCCTCTATCTATTTCCAAATTTAAACTACTAAACTAAGCCTTTTAACACTTCCTATTCCCATGGACATTCTTTTCTCTTCTTTATTATTTTTTTCAAAGCCATTCAAGCACCACTTACAAATTGAACATCTGGTTCGACCAAGTCTTTAGTCAAATTAAGGACTAGCAACCTACTCGTTATTTGGGAATGCGCTTTCTTAAACATCTTGTTTAAGTAAATTCTCCTTATTATCCATAAGCATATCTTTAATTCAAAATTCTTGTTCAAAACGCGATCATATCTTTACTCAAATATTGATATCTGAAACCTACTCTAATATCATATTATGTTTCACGTTTTTCTTATATTTGGAGAAAGAGTAACCCATACATAAACAGATTCATATCTCAACTTAAAACCTCAACACGTTAGGTTACTGATCAATTTTTATCTATAAACTACTATAGTCCTTTCTCAATTTCGATGTGAATTTATGTTACCCTTTTAACACAATCAAAACAGAGTGTTGTCGTGGCACATAGATACAAAAGATATCATTTAGCCATCACCAGCCAATGGAGTTAAAATGTAAGCAAAAGTCCATAAAGTGACTTTTATGAGCTTCATTCTAAAAATCAAAATTATTTCCTTTGTACTCCATCCTTGGGAAAGTTTCAAATCCATTTCAAGAAGTGAGGCATTATGATCCAAACTCTTTTCTTTTAGTATAAATGATAGAAATGGCTAACAAGCATGAATCTTCTTTCCCTTGTATTTGTGAAAAACTCTGAAATTAATTTCATAACTTGACAATTTACATCAGAGACTAAGACCATACCCAAAAAAATCAAGAAATACGAGGTTGCAAATTGCCCTGCAGAGTCGAAATTTGAAACCAGCAAATTGAAGAAAAGAACCAAACCTTGTGAAAAGCATCGAGTCGCCCTGTTCTTCGGAGTAGGAATTGAAGTTCCGACTCGATCTCAATGAACTGTTCCCCGAGTCAATTCAGCTACTCCTCCTTGTAGAGCTTCTCTTTTCTTCATAGGTCTTTTGGTTTAGAAAAAGAAAAAGAAGGGAGAAAATGAATTTGGCGGGAATATGAACCAACTTTTAGGGCTATTGCTGGGTCGGGCTTGCTTATGGGCTTTTGTTTTGGGCTGTTGTCTTTATTGTAAAACATGTAGAATCACAAATTAATGCCTGTTTGGATGGGCTTATATTAGTAGAGCTTTTGTCAATAAAGCTTTTCTGATAAGAACTTTTCTAAAAAGTCAGTTGACTACTTGACTGTTATTTTAAAAAAAAATTTTTTGAAAGAGTTTCATACAATGTTATGAATACCATACCGGACTCGGTATCAGATTGAGTTATGGAACGGAACTGTACCGATACCGGTTGGTACCAGGTACCGTTTCAGAAAATTTTTTAAATTTATGAAATAGTCCATAAAATTTTTAAAAATTACAAAATATTCCATATTGGTATATTATACAATTGTACTGTATACTTTACTAGTTTTCTGTTTACATCAACCATGCTTTCAAAAATCTTAATAATAAATAATAATGACA
>JAOSBP010000001.1:23803775-23813861 GCA_027563825.1 Erythroxylum mucronatum | reverse complement strand
ACCAAATTTTAAAAATTGGTGTGTCCCCGTGTCCGTGTCCGTGTCCGTGTCGTGTCCCGTGTCCGTGTCCGTGTCTGTGCTTCTTAGATATCTATGGTTATTAATTCCATATCATTGTTCTGATTCTTCATTTGCATGCATTGTTCTATTAGCTCTCTCGCAAAACTATTTTCTGATCTTCTCTGATCTTCAAAACTAATGTTTCTTGTGAATTCAGTGGAAATGAAGAGCCAGACGACCTCGAGAGGCAAAGGGCTGGCGAAGAAGGAGAAGGATCCTCCAGTGATAGTGGTCCACAGCGAGGGCTCCTCCGATAAGATCATCGAAATAGGTTCGTCAAGTGAAGGATGGAACGCTGACTTTGAGTTCTCCGATGAAGAAGAAGAAGAAGAAGCATTTGTCAAAAAACGAGAATGTCGAATCTGCTCAGAGGAAGACTTTGTTTCCAACATGGAGGTTCCTTGTGCTTGTGACGGCACAATGAAGGCTTTATTATTTATTGCCATTTTAAAATTATTCTTTGAAACATTTGCAAATATATAGTTCTTAAAATTAAATTAATATTGTGAAAATGATTAAATCCTCCTCAAATCATGCTAAATTATTTACAACAACAACAACCCCTTCTTATATCCCAGTTTGCCCACAGAGATTGTGTTCAAAGATGGTGCAACGAGAAACAAGACATTGTCTGTGAAATCTGTTGGCAGGTAACATATACCAATTCAATTAGATCACAGGAATTAAGAACAAGCCGAGCAAAAAGCTACACTTTGATCATTTTCTTCTCAGATTTACCAGCCTGGATATATTGTTCAATTTTCATCAGCATCAGTTTTTTTGCCTGCCTCAGGAAATAATCACATTATAGATATGAGGCAAGCCTGATTAAACCCTCTTCTGCTATTATTCTGTCAAGAAGAAGGTGCAGAATCAATCAATGTAACTTGTAAACAAATGGGTCATTATATATTTTCTTTTGCAGAGAGGGTTCAGGAGTTCCTGGAGCTGTCAGGGTACTAGAAGCAACAGATCTTGTAACAAATGGAGCACAAAACACCCCAATCAATGGGGTTCAATCCTCTCGAGTTGCTTTAACGATCGTAAGTGATCTTACTATTATTAATAACCTTTCATGGAGATTCTGCGACTAACTGATAGTCTGATTCTTAATTGAATCTCCAAGGCTGAAGTTCTCATGGGATGCTGTAACGCAGTGGTACGTACATTTCAGGCTATTGATCATATATCAGAGATAATTTTGTGGTTCATTTTCCATTTTCTGCTTGGCAGTTCTTGACACTTCTGATCCTGAAGAATGCCGACTACTTGCCTGAGCCCAGCAATGGTCTGTTGAATACAATGTGCTATGTAAGCCCAGAAATATTCACTTCTAGACCATCAGAGAAACCATTAAAGATCTTAAAGAAAACTTCGTTTGGATGCAAATTAAGCTCTCTACTGTTTTTTGGTCTTGATCGATCGACAGTTCTATGTAGGCGTGCTTGTGCCATGCTATCTAGCGGCCTGGAGTGCTCGTCGTTGCAGAAACCACCACATAATTCCACCACCCGTTAGTACCTTTCCTTTGATTTAATTACAGGATTCCTTAGTCTTTACCGATTAAAAATATTAATTTTTAATATTTTTATCAACATAGGTATTGATCTTTTTAATATTAATTGAAATTTAATTGAGTTATGTGCTCTTTTTCTTTATCAACATAGGTATTGATCGTCATGTAACAAACAAATCGGTGATTATATATGAAAAAAATGTCAATTATTATGTAATATTAAATGTTTTAAAAATTGGACCGGAAGTTAACCAGATAAGATAAGGAGTTCATGGTTTAAAAGGTTGAACAGGTATTAGACCATCATAAAATCCGCCAAAGATTTAATAAAATTAAATAATTTAAAAAAGATGAAAGAAGATTAATTTTATCCAAAGAAAATTTAAAGTTCAATTAAAAAAGAAACAATTGAATGAAAATTAATATGTTTATTTGGTTTATTAAAACTAGCTAATTAATTAATTAATTAATCGATCTTTAACAATAAAATTATTGAACTGAAAAGTACAAAATCGAACAAAAAAATTTGATGGTTCGAGGTTTTCAACGTTAAATCAGCATAACCGTTTCGATTTTTAAAAAATTGATTATTGCTTAAAGTAATTTTTTAAAATTAAGTTATTTGATTTTTTAAAATTTTAAATATTTAATTAAAATTTTAAAAAGATTAAACATGCATTTTTTTTTTAAAAAAATATCTTGTGTGTGGGTTTTGCTGACTCTATCTTGTATGTGTACTTTCCCTTCAAATTAGGAACCGCATGTGCTAGCTAGTGCAGGAGTTGCGATTGTGATTCAGTCAGAACCAGCTAACAGGAACCAGCAAGCAGTGGAGGCCTCAGGAGAATCACTGTCTCAACATATTCAACCCGATAATGTTCATATCAAACCCACTCTGTTGTCAGTTGTCACTCTCTTGAGTGACCGGAGCTAGCTAGATAGTTATGTTCATGAAGCTATCATCGTTTTCGTGTTTGGTTTAGGTTTAATCTCTGTTTAAACTACGCACTTACTGCATCAAGCTTCAACCTGACTTAATCTCACTCTTGACAATGGATAAAAATTTAGAGCACTATGTTGTTGTTGGCTATGACATGTTTTCCTATCTTTAAATACTGATAAAAGATGAGAATAAGAAGAGATATTAGTTCGACATAGTTTAATTTATTAATTTAATTATATTCAAGTTTATATTCAAATTTAAATTAAATAATATTTCTTAAATTTAACTAATAATATTTTTAATTTAATTTAAATACTTCAAACTTTATTAGATTCAAGCTCAAATCTTAATAACTCAAACCTATCTAAGTCCATTGTTAACCTAAGTTAAAAATAGGGATGACAAATATGGCCCGACTCAGCCTAACCTAATTTCGGCCTAAGTTGACCGGGTTACAGGCAGAGATTGCTTGACACAATCGGGCTATAGGCTAAGCTCAAGCTGAAGCTATCCCGGCTCGGCCTAGCCGATGACCGACGAGAAGGTTAAAACATGGACCTAATAATTTTGTGAATGCCAAATGGATTTAACTAAATGTGTAATTGACTGTGGTGTGTGACAGTTGCTCTATTTTGTCAATTGCTAAATTCGGCATAATTATTATTCGATCCATAGTACCATAAATTGAGTTCTTCCAACCCCACCAGAGTTAGCTTTTTCTTGAAAATATCTAACAATAACACTGTATGGTATAGATTTTTTAATTATATTTAACAATTTATTTATTAAAATTGAACTCGAGCTTTCAATTTGTGAAAGCTCGAGTTCAAGCTTTTTGACTAGCTTTTCCCTGAAGAAGGTCCTTAACAGAGCCTAGCATTGTGTGCCTAGAGAGCAACCTCTACTCTCATGGAGGTCATAAATGATGAGACCATGTCCCATATTGCAGGCATGTGGGTAGCTACCAGGCACAAATCATCACGACAACAATTCAATAAAAGTCTTTTTAATAAGTAACTTTAAGGAAATCCAGAGCTACGAAGTTTTATTCTATTCTATAAATTTTAGTTATTTTTTTATATGAATTTTGCGGGTTTATTCTGTTCTATAAATTTTAGCTAATTTTTCATATGAATTCTGCGTAATCCCGAGTAAATGAATACAAATCTGCATAAATAAATAGTTAAAACCTCTGCCATTTTCGATATCCACTAATCACTAAAAAAAAAACTGATATCGAAAAAAGTTACTCGACCGGTAATTTTCACACTGATCCAACTACCACTGCAAAAGTTGATATCTTTGCTTCTGTCCCCACATGACAGAAAATGTAAATGAATTCCAGATCTGAACTCATTAATGGAGAACAAGAAATTCACTGATATAATGTAATAGGTGAGCCACTCTCATTTACAGGAATCCTCATGGAGTAACTGATGTGTTCTATAACACTTGGACATAATAAGCACCAAATCGTCAAACACTTTAAGACCCAGAAACAAGGTCAAGACCAGTACTGCAATATTGTCATAGGAGTGATCATTAAAGATTATAACTATAAGTAGTAAAGACTTCCAGGACTTAGTTCAAGGGCACTTGGGTCCTCCTTCTTTGGTCTTCCAGTTGTTGTAGCAAGGGCACACAGCTTTATTCCCATAATAACCAGGTGGAACGCAAAGGCACTTGCTGCAACACTTTTGGCAGAAGAACATGCAAGGTTTGTGGTACTGAGTCTGGCTGCATCTCCTCGAGCATTGTGAAGGGCATTCTGGTCGTTCAGACAAAACAATGGAACTTTGTTCCTTAGTTTTAGGGTCAGGAAAAGAGATGACAAAGAGTACATAGGTTGAAACTACTTACGGTAGCTCTTCAGACTTCCAGGTCCATAACGGTTCTGAAATTACAGGCCACATCTCATTTTTGTCAGAACCTACATTGTGTGACATATTGAACATGAAAGTGAGAGGTAAGAGATAACTTACTTTGTTGTTATAGTGGTGACCTCCATGTCCATGAGCTGCCATAGTCTAGATCAGAAAAAAGAAGAACTTGTCAAGAGAAAAAAACCAAAAACTAACGGAAAACAGAGGAACCCCATGAACCCCATTAGACAAAACCATGAATTGGGTTACTTTCTTTTTCATTTCCCTTCCCAACAATGAAGAAGAAGATGAGATCTTTACCAAGGTTTGAAGCATGCAAATGGCGATGAGAGCCAGTAAAAACACAGCAGCAAACTTAGCCATTAGGGGTACTGTAACTGCAAAAACCCCACCTTGAAAATGGCTAAATTAAGCTCGGAAATAAAAAGCACAAGCAATGTGAAAGTGATGAAGAGGAGTTAGGTTGGAGAGTAGCTTTGCAAGGTGGTGGGGTTATATAGAGCTTTTCTGCTTTAGTGATTGGGCCTACCAGGCCTGAACTTCCCCTCCCCTCCGTCCAATCTTATCGGTGGAACCATTTCCCTGTAATTACTCCTTCGAATTCGGATGCGTATTTAATATATTATTTACAAATTATGTATTTTAAATTAATTAATTAATAATTTAAATTAGATCAATTTAATTCAGTTTTTATTTATTATTTTCACTTTTAATTCAATAAAAAGTGATTTAAGTTTGTAATTTCGTATCAATTGAACTATTTCTTCAAGAGTGATCTCAACGTATTAATAAGCATTTCTAATCAAAGAACTTGTGATTAATCAATCTCTTCTATTTTGATGTTTTCTGGATTTTGTCGGGTTTTTCGAAATTTCTGTTCTTTATAATTTTTTTTTAATATTAGCTTCTTTGTTTAATTTAGTGTTTAATATTTTCTGGGTTTTAGTATATTAATCTCTTTGCATATAATATTGTTGGGTTTATGTCAATATTGAATTTTTATGCTTAACAATCTTATAGTTTCAGACGTTTTGTGTTTTTACGTGTTCATTTTTTCCTAGGTTTTTGTGTCTTATATGATTCAAAATCGAGTTCTTTAATGCTTTATTGCTTTCTTATCATTTGGGTATTGGTGCTTTTCTAAAGACAAATAGACGATATATTTCGTTATATTTTAGTTTTAAACATTTTTTTAAGTTGAGTTGTATTTTATATTTTATTTATTTATGCATTTCTTGTAATTTTATTTACATACTAATTTAGTGTGTCAGTTTTACTTATTTACTCTTTAACCTGCATCACTCTTTTATTGTCACGTCTGCATGTGGGTCTACCGAAAATAGCCTCTTTATTATGTAAGGGTAAAGCTGTGTATTATTAGACCTCATCAAATTTTATTTTATTATAAAATTTTAGATTGAGTGTGATAATAATGATATGAAATACTCTGTTTTTTAAATGAAATGAATGTTTATTATAATTCCTCAATATTGGATCTTGACTCCGAACTGCATACAATTGGAAAAGGTGAAATTAATGAAGCATTTCGGTGCATTGAAGAGGGGAAGGTAAAGTAGTTAAGTGGTTGTGGCTGAAGGGACCCACCAGCTCCAGTTGTAGGCTTTGTAGCTTTTGCATGTTCATTGACTGAGCTGGGCACGTGCCCCAAAGCTGTACCGCTTTGACAAAAGTGCCCAGGGTGCGCTGTTAGCCACATATATTTTGTCTGCAGTCTGATCTAGTCATGGTCATGGTCGGGGTCATCCACACCTCCATTTTCCTATTATGAACTCATTCACCGACATGCCCTTGTCTCGATTTTAGGCTACCCAAATTAAATTTGATATGATCTTAAATTAATCGAACTTTAATTCGATCGTAAGTTTAAGAGATTTTTCATATAAAATAAAACTAAAAAATAATGTTTTTTTTAACTATTTGAACAAATTTCGAATCAATTCAGATCTAACCCTAATTTAAGTCGAGAAGGATGTCCAATTCGAGTATTAAGTTTATGTATAAATAGGAGCACAATTGTATACAGAAGAAATGCAATGCCTAATTACAAATTATTTATTTATCTTTTTAATTCGGTATTAGAATTTCTATAAGTCTCTTTTTTTTAATGGAATTTCTATAAGTCTCTTTGTCTTTAATGATGCCATTAAAGTTTAGTATGTTTAACTATTGAACCTATTTTATTTGTTTAATAGTGAAAACTTTAAATGAACAATTTTTCGATTCATTTTTAACATTTCAATTTGATTTAATTTAATTGGCTTTGTTGTTAAAAATCGATCAATTTTTAAATTAATCAATTAGTTTTCATAAACTGGTTAGTTTTTATAAATCAAAATAAACCGCCATATTATTTATTTAATAGTTCTCTTTTTCAATTAAAATTTAAAATTTTTAATATGTAATGATAGTCTTTGGTTGGGTCGATCGTGCTAGGTTCAAGTCCAAACTCAGAACGGCACATGGCCTCCTCGACGTTGACCTAATCTTTACAGGTATTTACTATATAAATTCATTATCTCACCATGAAAAAGGTACGACTTTAGAACTCTCGTACTCTCTTAATTCCTAGCCACCAAAACCCTCACAAAAAGATTGACTTGAGCGTTGGAGGGGCCTTCCGGGAGTCAACCCCCGGCGTGCCTTTATTTGTTTTGCAGGTATTCTCTAGCCAACATTATTTAGATTCATGAATCTAAACAATGGCGTCCAGCTCCAACAGATCAGACTGAACCAGTCTTCTTCAATCAATTTTCAAATTCTTTAATTTTATTCAATCTTAAAAAACTTTATAATCGTCTAACACGAGTTAAATTTTTTAAACCTTAAATTTATTATCTTAATAGTTTAATTTCTGGCCGATTTTTAAAACAATCACCGTAAGATATTAGTAAATTTACTTCACCAACACTATGTATCACTGAGATAATTCTTCTTCGTAGTTCTTTGATTTGTTTTTTATGATTACATGATTTCTCATTTTTCAATCTTCAATTTGGAGCTCATATGTTTTGGATCGATACTTTTACGAGGGCACTTGATATTTTTAAAAGATACATTGGGTTGAACATCAATCTTGACAAGAGCCACTTCATCCTTTTCAAGGCTGCCTCTGATATCCAACAACTGGTTGCAAGAACTACTGATATGTCCTTCACAAATCCCCCAATTATGTATCTGGGACTTTCAGTAATTACTAAGCGACTTAATTATCAGGAATGTTTACCTTTTGTTGAACGCATTTAGAAATGCATCAACTCACGAGTCAATAAACATCTTTCTTATGGAGGCAAACTCCAACTAATTCGATCGATACTTAATTCCTTGCATATATTAGAGTTCTTGTTAGTGAGTATATAAAATCAATTAAGTTGGCCTCACACAACAGCTTAAACTATTGTAATGAAACGGTAACTTAATATAATATCAGAGTCATTATGACTAAGTGGTCGTGAGTTCAAATCTTACCACCACCTATTATTCAGCATAAGGTAGAGTGAACCTGTGCAAGTTTCAAGCCCAAAAAGCTTTCACTTAAGGGGGTGCGTTAGTAAATATATAAAACCAATTAAGTTGGCCTCACACAACAACTTAAATTATTGTGGTGAAACGATCACTTAATAGTTCTTATATCTTTTTTTTCCAAAGCCTTATCAAAACGACTGAAGATTGCTCCGGAATTTCTTGTGAAGTCATATGGATGGCTCTAAGGTGCAGCAAAGGTAAAGTGAACGGAGGTTTGCCTCCCTAAAACAGAAGGTGGTCTAAACATCTCATCCATCAAGCTTACAAATCAGGTCTTAATTCTTAAGCGACTACGGCGGATTTTGTTGGATAAACAATCATTGTGGATAAGATAGCTGCATTCTTTTTTTCTTCTAGGTAGAAGCATCTGGCAACTGTGCAAACATCCCTCCCATTCACTCTTCCTTACTTGCCTACTCACTTTGAAAGATATAGTCCAAGATTGTTGTCACCAATCAATTAAACACAAAAAAACCCGAGAACCACTAGTGTAGAATAGAGAGAAGATTTTAACGCGAGAGAAAAACTTAAACAAAAACAGAAAAGAGTATTTCAAGAACTCAACAACTCGTTGAGATTTCCTCAGATTTTATTGATCGCTTTGAAAACAATGTACTTACAAATCAGTATGGACTACTGTATTTATAACACTCAATTCTAACTGTCAATTAACTAACTGACTAATCTTGACACTGCAGTAAGTTGCGCATGAACTTGTCTGAAACTCTGAGCTATCTCCAACAAAGATGATATTACAAGCAACCCAAGTAATGTTCCAAGTAACCTGAGTAATGTTCCAAACTCAAATAGTATAATATGTTGGAAGGGACACCCACTCCATTCCCTTAGCAACAAAATTGCCAAGAATTTATTACGACGCAGAACTACCGAGGTACACTGGTACAAAATTGTTTAGAACAAGGGGCTCACTCCTCGCCTATCCTTCATACTTTGGCCTGCTATCCACAATAGGCTGAACAGATTGCATTACATGCCTATAAACCACACTTGTGCGATGTGTCAAATCTACGAAGAAACCTGTGATCATCTCTGTGCATTGTGTCAAATTCATGAAGAAACCCACGTTCATCTCTTTTTTTATTGCCCTTCAATCTCCACACATGGCAAAGTATTGCAAGACAATACCGATGGACAGATTCAGGTAGTACCCTTTTGGACATCATGCACAGGCTGATTGCTGGGTCAGTTCGCTCCAAATCCACTCTTTGTATTTTCGTCCTTGTTTTAAGGACTTGCGTGTATACGTTATGATGGGAACGTAATCTTGGAAGATTTGCAAACCAAGACTCAACTACATAATCTATTCAGTCTGCTATTATCCGGAACATTCGCAAGCTATTGATTGTTAAGCGTCTTCATCAATAATGCACAACTACTACATTATCATCTTTCAACATCTGAAAATGTGTCTATTTGATCTTCTGATACAATCCGCCGTCATAATGGAGTTTTGTGCCTTACACGTCAATCTGACAAATTACACATGACAAATGGTCCAATTACAACGCAATAAGTTTTGAGGCTTAAAAAAGCAATGCAAGCTTTTGTTTAAGCCTAAATCACAAGTCAAGTACATGAGAAGGCCGAAATATTTACGAAGAAACACCAAGGCACGCCCTAATTTGTGACTTTATTAGAGGAGACGTTAGAAGAAGCTAGTACTTAGCCATTTTGGGAAACAAGCTAAAGTCTTGTTTGGGGAGCATTTTTAGCTTATTATATATTATCTCTTATTTTAAGCCCAAAGACTTGTTTATGGGCTGTTCTTTTAGTTAGTAGCATGTGCTTTGTTTGTATGGGCTATTTTGAAACTTATTTATTTTAATGTGTTTAGCCCATTCTTAAAAGGACTTGGATCAGATTATGTTCAATGGGTTAGATACTCCTATATTTATTAGGATTAGCCTAGTTTTTATTAAATGGACTTGCAAACCCATTCCTATTAGGGTTAGGACTTGGTCAAGGGTATTTATACCTTATTATATCCTTGTAACCTAGATTGGATGATTAATAAAATTTCATAATTGAATTTTTCAAGTGAGACGTGAATGTCTTCATGGTTACTTCAAGAAATTGATTTGCATCAATAAGTAAGTACTTGCAATGTAAATTGATTTCTG
>JAOSBP010000001.1:23777276-23792894 GCA_027563825.1 Erythroxylum mucronatum | reverse complement strand
GGCTTGGATATTACTTTTCAATAAAATTGACAATAAATCAATTCAAATTTATTTTTAGTTAGTCCTAACTCACTCGTGATTAATCAAATTTAATTTCTCAAATTTGAGTCAAATCAAAATATAATCAAGTTTGAATTATCTCAAAACGATGTCGTCTTAATTTTACTTTTTAAAAATCGCCATTTTCTATTTTTTTTTTAAATTTAAAACCAAAAAATATCATTTTAATCTTAAATTTTTTAAATTTAAAGATAAGTAATATTATAATGGGAATTTAAATAAAAATTTTGTTTTGATAAAGTTCAATTAATTTAAAATTGACCTAATTTGTAAATCTTACTCCCAATTAAATATACCATGTGATGATGTGTTCGGGAGTGATGAGTGATAAGAGCCCAAGACGCAATGTGAGAGATTCATATTCATATGCCCAATCCAACAAAGGATATAATTACATGTGAAGCACAATAAGGAAATAGCCCAACAAAATCGGAAGCCTATGGCAATTGGTACAAAATCAAATGTGAATTCCCAATTTAGACTTTTTAAAGTTGAATTAAACTTATTCAAGACTTAATATAAAACATTTGCATTTGAAATTGTTAATTAAATAAATAACTTATTTAATACACTCAATTTTTTTGTTTCGATTTAGTTTAATAATTTTTGTTGTTAAGAACAGATCAATTTATTAATTAATCAGTTAGTTTTCGTAAAGTAATCACTTTTTATAAATTAAAATAATCCAATTAATTTTCATTTAACTGATTTTTTCAATTAAATGTAAAATTTTCAACAAAAAATGATATTTTGCTTCAATCATTTTTTTTAATTTATTAAATTTTTAGCTAATTTTACGACGGTCTAATACCGGTTGAACCTTTTAAATCTTAAACCTCTTATCATATCGGTTTAACTTTCGGTCTAATTTTTAAAATATTGTTTTATATATTTATTTTTTATTTCAGGGAGAAAAAAGAGTTTATGTGAATATAATTATTTCCATTTTGCTTCAATAATTTAGATGCATCAACGAAAATGCACATACAAAAGAATAATTTTGTTATAGTTTTTACGATTATTTTATGAATTTTGTCTTTATATTTTAAATAAAAATATGTTTGATGATTAATATTAGTATATTTACACTTTTATTATTAGTAATAATTATATGATAAAATAAACTGAATTTATGAATTAATTAAGTAGATAATTTTACTTTAATCTCTTAAACAATATTTAATAACAATTATCAATAAAATTTTTATCATAAATATTTAAATAAAAAGTGAACAAGTAAAGCTTTGTAAAAAATATCCACAATATTTATTTGATTGTATTTTTTAATTTAAAAATAAAAAAGGCCTAAGAATAGCTAGAAGGAAGTGATCAAAAAATATATGACTATGTTGGAACTTACCAAAAATACAACAACTAATAAAAAAAATTTACATACTAGAATATGGATAAAGTATTTCACGTAGAGAGGTTCTTCTCGTTATCATAAGTCTTTTAATTTTTTTTCTTTGAGTCATATGTCTTGTATTTAACCTAAATATTTAATATGTAGTACTTTTTAGTTGGGCTAAACATTTCCTTACTTAGTCTAAATATTTTCCCATAATGACTTGTTTGATTTATTTATTAACTTATCTTCTTTCTTATTTGTGTATTTATTTACTTGTTTTAAAATTTATTTTGTCTCTTTACCTTGTTCTATATTTATTGCATTATTTATTGTAGTATTTAAAGTATTATTATTATTGTTTTTTTTATTATCATCTTTTACGTTTATTTCTTATTTTTTAATTCATATTTCAATATATATATATATGTGTGTTTGTGTTTGTGTACATACATACATGCATGTATTATATACATGCATACATACATATATACATACATACATACATACATACATACGCATGCACGCATATGTCTTTTTTTTCCTTTTCCTTTCTCTCTTTCTCGTCACGTGGGTTTGCCGAAAACATCCCTTTGACTCGTCAGAGATAAGACCGAATATTATAGACCTTTCTAGACTTTGTGTTTTATTAATGAGACTTTAATTGAATTCCTGTTGTTGTTGTTGTTATTGTTTAATATTATAATCTAGACTTAAATATTGATATTTAAAAAAAATTTATAAATTACAATTTAAATATTTTAAATTGATGTATTTTAACTATATTTTAGATTTAGAATATATTGCTAAATAATTATGATGGAGTTGACGAAATTTGAGGGCTTCAAATTCCTTTGGAATATGTTTACCCTTTACCTTTGGATTTGAACTTAATCGAATTGTATTGACTAATTACCAAAAAATGTATGATTAAGCTTTTAATCACCTTTTAACTACACGTCTAAGTAGGATTCCATCACAACAACCAACATGATTAGATATATGTGGGCCTTAACCACATTTTCAAAAGAGATAATCTTCCAATGCAGATATGACTACCGCATTTGGACTAAGCCTCAAGAAAGAGATAAGGTTGATGAATGGTTATTGAAATTAATTAATGATTGTATAGGGAAATTACATTCATTGTAAGGAGCTAATTGGATTATGCAATACAACTGTAATTTCATATAATTAATGAAGCTTGCAACCCTAAGTGAATTGGGTTGTCATTCTCTACCAAATAATTAAAATTTCACCATATATAGATTGGGATAAAGAAAAAATGTAAATATATAAATAAATAAATAAATTTAATTCACTTAATTTAGTTTTTTTAGAAAGACTGTGTATTATTGTACCTCTTTAGATCTTGCGTCTTAGCGGAAATTTTACGGATAGATGTTATTGTTGTTGTAGTTCACTTAATCTATTATTTAAAAAATATGATTTCATTTCGAATAAACCGTCTTTTTTAAAATAGAATACAAAAAAAATACTTACAAATCGATATTGAAAAGCAATAATTAATCAACACTATATAGTATTAACGTGATGAGATGTTCGATTAAGGAAGGCACACCATAATCAATCTTCCACTTCTTTTTTTACAGCATCCGATCTCAATAATACAACTCACACATGAACACCAAAGAGCAAGATTACAAAGTCTTAATCCGTGAAACCCTAGCAATATCCAGACAAGAGCAATCACAAAAAACCCACCAAGAAAAAATCGGCACCCATCACACTAAAAACAGATAAATCCTTGGAAAACCTGTTAATTCCCATTTGAAGAATGCGAAGAAGATTCGGACACTACCTCGGTCGTCTGCACTTCTCTTCTGTGGAAGCTCCTGTGGCAGCCACAAGCAGCACATGTGAGTGCAGCAGTTGTGCCCTCCTGATTTCCGCTCGCCATGAACTCTCTGCAACCGTCTACCGCAAACCCTCCAACATCAACTGCGTGATTCTTTTGGCACTCTGCATATCTAACAGTGCGAGATGCATCTCTCGCAGGCACATCCCTTCTCACCACCACTTGTGTTCTCTTCATTTTGGAGATTTTCCAATTTGTAGCTCCTCCTCCCCTTAATCTTCTTCTCTTCCTCCTCCAAAAACAAGAGCAAGATTCTCAAAATTTGTTCTGTGATTAACAACTGAAATCTGGCGTGATGAGGGAGCTAAGAGATAGGAAGATAGAGAGCGAGAGAGGTAATAGCTTTCTTTAGGGTAATTGCCCTAACCCTAAAGGGTGTATTTATAACTAATGCAAACCTCTGGTTAATTTAACCTCTCACTGTGAATAAACATAGTCGGTGCATAATTTTCGTTAATATGGTATATGTTTTATTCTAATTACCTGTAAAACTTAATTCCAACAACCTTAACAACTAATTAGTATACATAATTAACTTGTGAAAAATCCCCAAAACTTTTTAAATTATGTAATTTTTATCTTAACATGTGATTAAAGGTTTTAAACATTAAATATTACAAGTTCATGAATTATTGTAATAATTCAAATGATTTAAATGTCTAATTATAATTCCTTAAATAAACTTACCAAACCTATATAGAGACTTTTAGTAACTTAGTGATCTTTTATTCTTTTAAAAATTTTCATTAATTAAGATTGAAGTGTTGGGTAAAATAAAATGCAAATCTTCTTTGTGACCTTTTAATGGTGCTTAGGACATATAATTCCCTCCTTCATTAGAGATATTTACATTTTCTTATAATTAATGATCTCAACTAGAGAGGGCGAACCTTGAAGCAATTAGTAAGGTTACTTCTTTGTGACCAAAATATCATATATTCGAGTTATAGAAACAGTCTTTTTATAAAATGCAAAGGAAAAGTTGCATATAATCGATACTCCTCTCCCGATTCTCGATAAAAAGTACAATTCGGAATGTTATTGAAATATTGAATTTTAATTATATATTTTTATTTATTATAAAATTTTCATCCAATTAATATTCAAGCTTGATATGGTGAAAGATTAGGGTTAAAGTGGTTTAATTAGTAGAATTTCTTCTCAAACTTGCCAGGTTAGAAGTGAATGATTGAATCCGTCAATTAACTAATCTAAGCACGTTTTATAAATAATTATATATATTTATTTAGCACACGCTTAAAAAGTAACAATCAAATTTCACCATTTGAAAAAACATGTGTGGTTCAAGTTTGATAGACTAATAAGTGAAAGGAGATGGGATTGAATTGAGTTTGACTTAAACATTAAAATATAATATAAAATGCAAAGTTATGGTATAGTAATAGTTAAAGATTGACAAATAGTAACAACTAGAAGTGAGGGATTCGACTTTCCACTAGACTTAGGCTCAGTCGATTCAAATACAAAGTAGATTTGACGTGCCTTTCGAACTAGCTATCCTAAACATATGCTAAGAAGATCCATCTATTAATTAGTATGCCATCTTTTGGATTATGCATCACTATAAGGCAGCATGAAAAAACATCTAAATTCCCAGCAATTGCGATCCAACGCAATTTGTCCCCGTCAAGTTGTAATTATTATGAGTGCTTTGCTGTTCACTTGTAAAGCTTAATGGCTTGTACCAAAAAAAGAAAAAAGCTCAATGCCTAAGCCTACCTAATCAGCTATATATATGTAGTCCCATCTAGACATTTTATTATGTCTAGGTACGGTCGAGTGAAGGCTTCTGTTTATATTTCAAGAATTAATATTAAAAAAAAATAACCCTGAGATATCGGTAAGCTGGTAAAGAGACTTTTTAGTTTAGGCGAGGTCGTGGGTTCAAACCTTCCTCATGTATGTTGTTTAAAAATTGAGGTTAGAGTTTTACCTCCTGTAAGAGACCTATACGGCTCAAACGGGACTCTTCTAAGACACTTCGTAGGTAACTAAAAAAATAAAAAAACAAATATCTCTATTTTTAAAAAAAATTTAAGTAAAATTTAATTAAATTCTAATTTTAATTCTGTGTGTTAAAGAAATAAGAAAAGATGATAACATTTTCAAAACTATAAAGTATAACTTCAAACATTATATTTCAACATATCTTTAATTAAAAGTTGCGTCGGAATTAATTTACCGTTGAATTATTATTTATATCGATTTTTCTCATTTTTTAAGATGATAAAAATCAATTTTTTAATTTTTACCACAATATTTTTTTGCAAAATAAATCAATGATTGAATTAAATAGATGTTATCTAAGAATACATAACCTATACTTTCATTTTGAGTTTGTTCATATCATGAAGAAACTAAGGGCAGAAGTTGGTGTATAGGAATTCCATATTAAGTGGATCAAATTGCATGTTTAATATATCGTGACTATAAAAATTAAGGAAAGCGATTATACCTAATTACTTTGCTGGAATTCTGTGAGAGTCTTGAAAAAACTAGAAAGCAAAAGAAAGATAATCAGTTTTGGGAAGATTTGTGGTGGCTGGTAGGGACTTAAGTGCATAATTGTGCTTTAAGAAGGTAATGAATGCTGAGTTTAAGCTTTGCTACTCACCAACCCAACCCAAGCCACTAGTGCCAACAGTAAAAGGCTGGCCATTTAGGCTTTGGGTGCCATTCTATTAATTGATGAAAAGCATCTCAGGCTTCTAATTAATCACACATTCAGCTTTTCAAATCGACATAATTAATCAGGATGATTGCATAATGCAAGACTATGCGAAATTCGAAAAGCTTGAAATATGAAAAAGTTGGGTCTTGATCGATGCAACTTCGCCTAGACTACGTTGCATTCACTTTTAAGAGTAGGCGTTACATTATATTTTCTATTATATGAATTAGATACATAGGTTTTCAAACAGTAAAAAGTTGCAGTAACTATTATGAGTAAGGTTGATAATATGTCAGGTCAAATTTATATTCTTTAAAGCTTTTGTATGAATTTATATTTTACAAATTAGACTGCAAGTTAAATCGGTAATACAAAAAGTTTAAGATTTAAAATATTTAATCAGACCTTTATAAAATCGGTTAAGATTGAACAAAATTAAAGAATTTAAAAATGAATGAAGAAGACTACTCTTACTTATCGAAAAAGTTAAAATTTAATTAAACATAAGATTATTAAATAAAAATTAATCAGTTGATTTTAATTTATAAAAACCAATTAGCTTATGAAAATTCATTTATTAATTAATAAATGATCAATTTTTAACAAAAGATTATTAAACTAAATTGGACTGAAAAGTTGAACATTTTATAATTTTTACTGTTAAATCAGTCGAAGGTTTTTTAAACATTGATATGAACTCAATTTTTTTTATAATTTTTGTTATGCGTGTTTTGAGATTACCTTTGGTAGCTCTTGCTTGTACATAACTTTTTATTCTTTATAAAATTTCTGATTTATCAAAAAAAGATAATAAGGCTAAATTTTGGCAAATCGACTTCAAATTACTCTAGTTTAAATTTAATTAATTTTATAATTTTTAAAAAATTATTAAGTCTAAATTCAAATCTAATTAACTTTAAATATATAAGATTGGTATAATCAAATTTAAATTGTTGATTTGAGTTCGGACCAAATTGTAACCTTGATCAAGACCGAACTATCACAAGCTTAATATAAGGAGATAGATCATAGTTCAAAATCGAATTCATGTTAAAAATTAAAATATGCTTCTCCTCTGAAAGAGATGATATTGTAGGACAAAAAATGAATGTGACATCCTATGATAATAACTCTCGTCTCTATAGTTAGGTGAAAATGCGTTCTTCTTTTGTTCGGTAAGTTACCTATAAAAATATGTAACAATTAAACAACATCATATGGTATGAGTTTATTCATAGTGCTCCTAAGAAGAGCCAAACCAAATTAACGAGAAGAAGAACTAACCCGACTTAGCTTATGCTTAGTTGGGCTTATATTAATAGAGCTTTTTTCTGTAGATCTTTTACGAGAAGAACTTTTTTAAAAAGTCAGATGACTGTTTCACTGTTATTTTAACAAGAACTTTTTTTAAAGAGCTTCATACAGTATACTGTTTGACAACCAAAAAATAAAAAATACTTTTAATTTTAACTATATTTTATTTTGTAATAAAATTATTTATGCATATAAATATTATTTAAAGTATATTAAACATTATGTAAAGCACAATATATTAATTATTATATAATTTTAAACCATAAGAAACATAAATGAAAATATATTTAATCAAATCTTTTATATGGATTATAACATAAGTAAAACTAATATAAAAAATAAACATTAAAACATATAAAAAAGTCAAATAATATTATATAAATCCCAAAATAAATATTTAAATTGAGTAAATAGTTAAATGAGTTTGCAAGATAAACGTGAAGATGAGTTTGTGGGTATTGTAGGAATTATGTGTAAAACATAAGGGTAAAAGAGACTAAAAATAAGCTCATTAATTGATATGAAAAATCAACCCTAAAAAATCATTTGAGAGGCTTTTTTGAGAAACCACAAATTTGAGCTTCTTAAAAAGTTATATTTTAACCGTCAAAAAAGTCATATCTATTAAAAAAATAATTTTTTACTTTACAACCAAACACCTAATTTTCTTTAAAAAGATTATTTTTAGCAAAGAAAAGTAGTAATTGATTTCCAAAAGACTCATCCAATCAGTCAGTTAATGTTGAAGATGATGACTTAATTTAGCGCCTGATAGCAAATTTGAAGAGGTCCAAAATGCAAATATTCAAAATATTAAGCGATCCACATGGTAACCTTAGATGCAAACACAAGGTAACGCTAGCTGTTGGCGAGCTGCTCAGATCGATGGCAGGACAGAGGCACATGATTTTGTCTTCAGAGCTACTTGTAAACTTCTACTAACAATAAACTCTTAACTTAAAATTATTAAATTCATTATATAACTATAGAAAGATGAAATGGTCAAACTAAAATTCTAGAATCTATCACATCAAAGCTGCAAATGGGTTACACCTTTCATGCACATCAAATATATATTCTCGTGGAAGACAGAGCTACTTGTAAACTTCTACTAACAATAAACTCCTAACAGTGTTATTACTGTTCTTATTAAAATTATTAAATTCATTACATAACCATAGAAACTAGAAAGATGAAATGGTCAAACTAAAATTCTAGGTTATATCACATCAAAGCTGCAAACGGGGTAGACCAAGTACGTAATTCTTTGTCAGTTACAGTCTTTCAATCTTTTTCTATTAAATCTCATTCATATATTTATATAAATTTTATAAAATCTTATTTATATATTTATATTCATATATTTATGTAAACTCTGTTAAATCTAATTTATATATTTATTGACTTAATAGCGTCCACATAAATGTATGAATAACGAGTTCGCATAAATATGTGGATGAGATTTAATAGAACATGATATGAATATCATAATTAGAAGAGGAGATCTAATCCTCTGTTCATGACATTGGGTAACTGTACATAAATAGTAGAACTGAAACAAAAGTGATAGTTTAATGTTTATATTTTTTATTTTTTATAATTTTCAACTTTTCTGAAAATATCTTTTTCTTGTACTTTCGTTAAAATTTAGTAGTGAAACATACATGAATTAAGCGTTTCACGTAAACTAATCAAATATTGCCCAACTCAAAGTTTAAATTCTATTCAAACTAATTAAAAATTTAAAACTCAAGTTAAATTACTGATTTAAGATAATTTTAATAGATAAATTTGATTCGAGTTTAATTAGTTTAATTCGAGTTTAAGAATGTTATATTGATAATATTTAAATTATTCACATGTAATATTCATGCACACCATGTATATTTCGACGTCATTTTTTACAAAAATTTAGGAGGATTTTTTTTAAAATGTTTAAAATTAAAATTTTTTGAAGTTAGTTAAATCATAGGAAGGCTTTATTTTTTTATCCAGTAAATAAATAATTTATCTTATTATTAGAAATGAGGTTACTAAAAATTTGAAACAAATCCTAAATTCGAATGACTCATTAACATCAGAAATTTGGGATGACAATCTCCTGATTGATAAGGTTCTACTTAATCAAGTCGACGTTAAGATGCGCGCGCGCGTGTATATATATATATACAACACATACACACACGTATATACCTTATATACACAACAAGAGACTTATTTCGAAAGGTAAAGACTAGAAGCCAGAACAATATTTCTAAACATAATTAAAAATAACCTTAAATTAGAAAGATAAAATAAAAATGGACTTGCTCTGTCCTTTTGAACATGCAATAACCAGCAAGGCCAGCTTGAACCCAATGCATTAATCACTTCACCAAACATGAGGTCATGGCTTTGACTTGTGAGAAATGTAAATTAACCGGTTCAACCGGTTTACGATTAAAATCTTGAGCTTAACACTTTTTTGGTTTAGTTTTTAACTTTTCGATTCAATTTAGTTTAATAATTTTTATTGTTAAAAATCGATAAGTTTATTAATTAACCAGACAATTTTTGTAGACTAATTAGTTTTTATAAATTAAAATAAACAGATTAATTTTCATTTAACAGTCTCGTTTTTCAATTAAACTTTATGTTTTTCAACGGATAAGAATAATCTTCTTCAATCATATTTAAATTCTTTAGTTTTATTCAATCTTAATTAATCTTATAAAGGTATAATATCGATTAAGCCTTTTAAGTTTTAAACCCTTTGTTTTGTTAAGTAACCGTTTCATCATAATAGCTTAAGCTGTTGTGTGAGGCCAACTTAATTGGTTTTATATTTTTATATATTCACTAACACACCCCCCTCAAGTGAAAGCCCTTTGGGCTTGAAATTTGCACAGGCTTACTCTACCTTATGCTGAATAATAGGTGGGTGATAGGATTTGAACTCACGACCACTTGGTCACAAAGGCTCTGATACCATATTAAATGACCGTTTCACCACAACAAAGAGCATATTAAGTGATCGTTCCACCACAACAGCTTAAACTGTTGTGTGATGCCAACTTAATTAGTTTTATGTATTCACTAACATGTCTTACTGGTTTAAGTTTCGGCCCAATTTTCAAAACAATTATCTAAACCACTTATACTATTATTATCATACGATCTGATGGAACAAAATGATAAAAGAAAACACAAAACGAAAAGGGTAAGAATTAAATATGCTCTTGTATGTTTGAGTGGTAGATAAGAACACCTTCCCTATTTTTTTTCTGTTTTTGGTTGACACTTTGATAATGGAGTTCATGAGGGACTTATGCCTCTTCCCATGCCTTTACAGTTTGGAACCGTGTGGATTATTTGCATGGCCAGCATCGAACTCCTAGTCATGCATGTGTGTGTGCTTCTGAATATATGTAAAGAGACATTACACATGAAAATGAAACACAAGTGGGGAAAAAAAAAAGCTTTCATGTGACATTAAATGCCAGTCTGGAAGATTTTCAAAGCAAGTGTAGCTGACTTATTGAAGGAGGCAAAATTAACTAGCCTTCTGCAGAAGAGACTGAGTCAAGTCTGGTTTGAAATTGAGTAACTCAAGTTTGAGATTAGGTATAAGTATCAAGTCCAATTCTGAAATATTGTTTGAATCGAACTAATCGTGAGAAATTAGACATGAGAAGTTAGACAGAATTAATCTGAAATCAACAGACCTGTGTCTCTATTCAAAGATCTCTTACTTAAAAAATAATGAAAGATGCAAGGAAGCAAGTAGGGTATAAAGAACGAGGAGGTGTATGTTGTTGATTTTACTGTTTCAACGCTGTTCTAACTTATCTCATCCACATATTTATGTAGGTTCCGCATATATGTGTGAATGAGATAAGTTAGAACAGCGTTATAACAATTTGGAATAGCTTGAATTTACTTCCAATTATTATATATTATAAAAAAAACAAACTTTATATTAAATGGTATACCCCATACTTGATGTTGAGATGCTTAGAAACCTATGTCAATACTCTTCCTGATTTAGTTGGGGCATTAATTGTTTTCTCATTAAGTTCAAATCCAAGAGATAGGCCACCTTAGCTTATTCAAAGCTGCAAGAGTTGTTGACTTCACTTCATCCCCTAGTTGTTGCCAACTTAGCATGCACAAGTTCAGATGAAAGCAAAGAAATAATAAATGCTAATGCATGCTCTTTGAATTTACTTTGGTTTTGTTACTACTTCTCTTTGAATTTACCTTTTTCCCCTTATTAATTGAAACATCAAATGACCAAAAAAAGTTCAATACCCTTCAATTTTACTAAATTCAAGATCTTATAAAAGGTAAGTTACTATCCATTCAAAATGGTAAAAGTGAAGAAGTACAAGTCTTCAGGAACATACAATTTTCTTAATTTAGTATCCAAAAATCAGAATAAGCAGATCAGATTGGAACTTCAGTCTCTACAGAGAGAGGATCATTCATATGCAATTTACACTTTCTTGTGCTCCAGCACTAAAGGGATAAGAATCTCTTACTGGTAAGGCCAACCTGAAATGGATCACTTCAGAGGCCAAATACAAACCACCATTGACAAGATTCTTCAAAGAACCCTAAAATGAGAACCCCTTTAGCGGAAAAAAGAAAAGAATGAGAAGCATATTATCCTAAATTAGATAGATCCAAAATCCTTCATGGTAGATTATTCTTCTACCTAGAAAATATTATTTTCACTTATTGTAACATCTTTAGGAATGTCTTTGCCTTGAGCAACTTCATCATCAAGCAGCCACTTCTCAAACAACGAGAGTCGCCCTAGGGCACTAAAATCAGGCTTGCTTTCATCTTGGAAAAGGCTACCATCAGGTGACATAGACTGAGACAAGTCCGAATTTGAAGAACCAAAAGACTCAAAACCGAAGAAAGATTCCAATGCGTCTGATAAATCGATGCTACTGCTATCTGGTTTACTTGGACTTGGAGTACCTTCGCTACACACAGAATCAGCACCTGCCATGATGGTTAGTGAATTCTGAGTAGTTGCTGAGCTAGTTTGTGACTTCTTTGATCCATTTCTCATCCACCCTTTAAGCAACTTAGCGATATTTTCAGTACTTGACGCATAGGTTGATGATGGTGGTGCAGGTTTCAGGTCATCAATTAAGCAGGTTTGTTTTTCTGGAGACAAAGCCTCACATAGAGCTTGTCTAGCCATGTGAATATCAGTCTGTAGCCTCCTCTCCCACTGACCTCTAGAGATTGGTTGTGGAGTACTTAAGATCTCCTTTGAATGACCTCCATGCCCTGTATGAAGTTTTTTAAGCTTCTTCTTCAGATGGGTGTTCCAGTAGTTTTTTATGTCATTATCTGTTCTCTGAGGAAGATATGAAGCTATGGCAGCCCATCTGCAATACATTCAATGCGTACCATTAACTGCTATTCAGAAACTAAGCAGTCCAAGCTACCAAGATCTCCAGAAAAAACAAAAGATAAGATTAGACAATCAATGTTACAAGATCTAATAGTAGATTTTACCTGTTTCCCAGAAGAGCTTGGAGGTGGATTATCATCTTCTCCTCTTGCTCGGTGAAATTACCAAGTTTAATCCCTGGCCTGAGGTAATTTGTCCATCGAAGCCTGCAGCTTTTACTGCACCTAAGCAACCCTGAAAAGCCATGATAGGGAAAAAAAAGAAGAAGCGAATCATTAGATCAAACAAAACCTATAACATTCCATTTCAGAAGCATCACAGCAGAACCATAATAAACACGAAACAGGTGTTAGATCACCAAGTAATAAATGATCAACTACCTGTATTAGTAGGCACAGCTCTCCAATTCCCAGGACCATGTTCTTGAATATAAGACACCAGAATAATATCTTCTTCTGGAGTCCATGGCCCTTTCTTCACACCTATCTTGTCACAGCAAGGTGGTCTACCCATAATCACACCTTTATTCTTACTTTCTCTCCTCAAAATCTCAGAAATTGAAGCTCAACAAAACGATGGAGTCTTTCTTCTATATCACACACACCTCCTCTTATTTCAAAGATTGGACACAAGCATCTAAGGCAAGATCTCCTAGCTTGAGCAGAATATATATAGACGAATGACCTCAAAAGAGAGAGAGATAGAGTGCTGACCTGGGAGAAGCCAAAGGGTATACCAGAAAAGAGTCAAAAGATGACAGCAAATGCATTTACTCAATGAGCAAGCAGAAGTCAGCTGTGCCAATGCGTCTTCTGCCTCACAAAACCGCGTGGCATTCAATGTGGGTTTTGCACTCGAAAAGCAACAAAATTCAGCAACTTTTAATTTTTTTTTTACTTTATCTCCCGTTAATCATACTCTTGCTAAGTCATACATTCAATGAGTTCTTATGTATTTCTAATGTGTGTTTTTGAGATAAATTAACCAGAAACTTGATGCTACTAGTACGTAATAACATCTCCCTGGTGCGCCTGTGGCTAGATTTCCATGACAGTGCTCAGTTTGAAGGAAGCTGCTTCGCAGGAAGAGAAATTTATGCTTGGGATTTGATTCGAGTTGACTAATATATATATATATATATTATTGAGAGAGGAATACGTCACCAATGATAATCAAGATGTCAAAATTAAGTTCTCTAAAAACAACTTAAAATTGTATAGAGCACATTATTTAATTCTGAATTATTATTAGTAAAATAATTTATGTTAATATATATAATTTATTAATCATTATTTGTATTTAATAATTAATTTAGTATGTAATTATATACTAAATTATATCAACCAACAAATCATAAAGCATTAGTTATAATACTAAACAATGATTAAAACTTAACTGGTTCGATTGTAAAAATTTTGAACTGTTTAATTATTTGGTATCATTTTTAACTTTCCAGCTTAATTTACTTTAATAACTCGTATTGTTAAAAATTGATCAGTTTATTAATTATTTGGTCAATTTTTATAAATTAATAAGTTATTATAAACTAAAAAAATCAATTAATTTTCATTTAACAATATCTTTTTTAATTAAACTTCAAATTCTTAGATAGATAAGAAATATTTTATTATATTTCGAATTATTTAATTTTATTCAATCTTTAGATAATTTTATAATGAACTAATACCGATTAAGCATTTTAAATCTTAAACTTCTTATCTTATCGATTTAACTTTCGGTTCAATTTTAGAACATTCAGTGTTAAAAAAAGAGAGAAGAGACAAAAAAATTATTAAAATTTTATTAATAAACTTTAAACTACTTGTTTCTAATGTACAATTATCTCAAAATTAAATTTAAATTATTACTAATTAGTTTAAATTTAGAGTGTTACCCGTAAATTCTCAAAACAATCTAAGGGCATATTTCAAAGGGGTTATGTGTTGAGGGTTTGATCTCATTTTTAACAGATTGAGTTGCGCTAATTACACTTAATTTTAAGTTAATAATTTGTAAAATGATACACAAAAACTCTAAGAATAAATGTAAATTCAAATAAGTTTTCATTAAAAATGTATAAAAATAAAGACATATTTCCAGGCTGTTTGGAAACCTTTGAATTGAATTCATTAACGAATTGGATTTAATTACATTAATGAGATTGAATCGAATTCAATTTACACTGTTTGGAATAAACTCAGTAATATTATAAATGAATTCAATTATACTATTTGGAATGAGAATGAATATAATGAGCAACGAGAATGAATATTATTATTATAATTATGATAGTTGGTTAAAAGGAAGGAATGATTACTATTACCATTAACAGTAGTTGATTTGTAAAAAATATTGAGAAATAAAAAATTATTATATTTTAATTAATTAATTAATTACAATATTTTAATTAATGAATAAATTATATTTTAATTAATTATATTGTAATAAATAAATAAATAAATAATATTTTAATTAATTAAATTGTAATTAATTATATTTTAATTAATTACTTACAATATTTTAATTAATAAATAATTATATTTTAATTAATTATAATGTAATTAATTAATTAATAATAATAATAATATTTTAATTAATAAATAAATTATATTTTAATTAACTAACGAATTATATTGTAATTAATTACAATAGTTTAATTAATGAATGAATTATATTTTAATTAATTAGATTGTAATTAATTAATTAATTAATTAATTGTATTTAATTAATTTGTATTAAAAATATTTTTAGAAAATGAGCCACTACTAAGGAATAAGTTTTATTTATTTACTAAATGGAGGGAACAGAGGATTCCCCAAAAGTGAGATATCAAATTATTGTCCCTATAATGATAATAAACAACCAAACATTCACTTGTCATTCCTTACTTATAAATCTATTCTCGAACCCATTAA
>JAOSBP010000001.1:23752111-23775485 GCA_027563825.1 Erythroxylum mucronatum | reverse complement strand
TACAGCTGTATAATATATCAATATGGACTATTTTGTAATTTTTAAAAAATTTAGGGACTATTTTATAAATTTAAAAATATCCCGAAACGGTACCCAGTACTGATCGGTACTGGTACAGTTTCGTTCCAGAGCCCAATTTAATATCGAGCTCGGTACGGTATTCAGAACATTGATCATTAAATTATAATAAATAATTTAGTCCATTTTATCATAATATACTCCCTTTTCTTTTTTAAGTAATAACAAGCAGCACCGACCCACCACACCAAATCTTGTTTTGATTCTCAATTACTGAGCCATCACTTCCAAAATAATACCGGGGAAATAGTGCATAGACTAATTGGGATCATTTTTGAGAAACTTGTTAGAGTTAGCCTGGTCCAGCTTCTTAATCTAATTTATAACACTTGTCGGTAGTGGCCCAACCTAGCTTTAGCTTTTTGCCATTTTCTTGGTGTGTTTGTTGATATTTCACATCTCTTCACTAATTGTACTCTTTGATAGGTGTCATCTAGTATGCTGAAATTGAGTTTTTGCTTTTTTGTTTTTCGAACAAGTAAGAGCAACCTATTTGGTTTCAAACTCCTCACTTTAACGCTCCCTTTTGTAGGAGAACTTGAATTCAAGTTATAAAAAAAGGGGAAGAGGAGAATTTTCCATGGTGATGATCCTCTAGTTTGGGCATCCTCCTTGATCGGATTAACTATGAATGTCTCGCTTCTAACGGCAGTGTAGAAATTGGAGCTACTAGGAAACCTTAGGCTGTTGGAACCTGATGCTGAACAGGGCCAATGATCAATCAGCAGCTGACTAATCAGTATGTAATGACTTTTTGTATACAGAAGTGTACAGACTATATAGAAACCTGAGGAATTTTGGAGTTCTAGATTTACCTTCTTTAAAGATCTTGGAATTCTAGATTTACCTCCTCTAGAGCTCATGGGGTGGGGTCTTAAGAGCTTAGGATTAATCCAGTAAAAGCTGAGATACTTAATATATATCCCAAAAAAAATGGATTTTCTTTTTTTTCTTAATTTTAGACTTTATATCGTGTTTAGATTTGAATTGTAAAATCCAAAATTCAAAATTTTTACATTTGATAAAGTTTTGGATTACAAACCTAAATCTTTAAACGAGAACGAATTTTAAGTCATGTTTAGGCTCCAATATAAAATTTTGGGTTTGGCCGAATCTGCCTATCAGCATCTTTAGTGCCATCTTTTGCTGGCACAATTTAGAAACACATTTTGAGGACACATAAAATAAAAAAAGTGAAGGACAGAGGGACCTGTAAGTAGTTTTCATATTAATGACGACCAACAAAACTTTGCAATTGGGTCCATGAGAAGTGCCATTCATAATGTTTGTCTTATTTGATCAATTTTAGATTAGGCTTAAACAATTTTTAATTTTTAAAATTTCACTAAGGTTTTTGATCTAAAATGATATTATTTATTATAAAATTTAAAATTTATAACAATTTTATATAATTTTTGACCTAATTCAAATTTTTATGAGTATAAACTCTTATTTTTATTTTATTTTTAATAATTATCAATAATTTATATTAAATTTAACTGGAACTTGAATTTAGTTAATTTAATTAATCTGATTCTAATTTTTTATTAAAATTTTCATGTTATTTATAAAAAATTAAGTTTTTTAAATTTACAAAATTTAAAATTTCAACTAAAACTGGATTTAAATCTCAAATAAAATTAAATTCGAATCTTTCCATTTTAACTTAATCGAATTTAGTTATGAAATTTTTAAGATTCGAGTGTTAGCCTTCCTATTATCAATATTACACATAGCGTTAAAATCATGCAAACATAAATTCTAACATTATTTTTAATAAATTTCAAATTTTAGAAAATTTAAAAATTTTTATGAATCTTTTAACAAATTCCTTTATTCTAATAATCTAAATATTTTTTGAACTCATGAAAAAGATAAATTTTAGTCTATGAAATAAAAATTTGCTCCCCTTTTCTAGTTAAAGATCAAATGATACATATTTCCATAAAAATATATAAATATTCCATATTATATGGATAAAATACGTAAATTAGATTTAGAAAAATAAATTATTGAATTTTTTCTTGTGGTATAGATTATTTGTATATTCTATTCCTCACTCCTCCAATCACTACCGTCGATGAAAACACTAAAAACAACAGCCGTTGGATCTGCAGATCATCTATCATAAAACCCTAGTTATAACTCGTCCACTCCACTGCTGACTGGTCTCTTTAGCCTCTAGCAAGTAGCCAACGAAAATGGTTCAGCGACTCACCTATCGGAAACGGCACAGCTATGCCACCAGGTCAAATCAGCATCGCGTCGTCAAGACCCCCGGTACTTACTTAGTCGTCGAATTATTTCGATTTTTTTTCTTTCTGCATTTTGTTGTGGAGATTTTGATGGGTTTTCTTTTTTTCTTTTCCCTACGTTGTTGGGGTTGAAGGTGGGAAGTTGGTGTATCAGACTACGAAGAAAAGAGCAAGTGGTCCTAAGTGTCCTGTTACTGGGAAGAGGATTCAAGGGGTATGTGATTTAATGTAGAAGAATTCAAGTTTGAGATGTTCTATGATGATCTTAGAAATTTTGCTTTTTATGTATTTGCAATGGAAAAAGATTGCCGCTTTTTACATGCTTTTTACATGGGTATTCAGCATTTAGTTGGCTGGAATTGTTGAATTGTGTATTTCATATTTGTTGCCGGCACTTGGCGCTTCAAAGTGCTGCGTGCAATGGAGGTTTTGGGGTAGGTGATGTGAGATGTTAGAATTTCTTCCGACTTGAAGAAATTATGGATTTTAAAATTTTGCTGTTACTGAAAAGCGAAGTTGAATGTTAATGTACGGTGATTAACCTTTAGTTGTGTGGTTAACTTGTTTCTGAACAATCTTAGAAAATCAAACAGTCTTAGGGCTTTCCTGAGTGGTCTGGGAAAATGAGTTCTGTTCATATTCATCAGATTTTAGATGAAAGAGCATTGTGGGTTCAAGCTGGTGGTTATTTGCAAAACATTTATTCTAGTGAATTAAGAATGATTGATGAAGCAACTGAAGATTGTTATCGTTCCTGCACTGGAAAATCTGAGTGGTTAAGCCTCAGAAATTGACGATGACTATAAATTCCTTTTTGTAAATGGACATTGTAGCTCTATTGACATGTATTGCAGTCCCTAATGGATTTTATCATACATGCTAAAGTACTTTTACTTGTTAAACTGGTGTGATTCAACTCCTTTGCTGTTTATTTTGCAACACCTTATCTTCTTCACTTTTACGATGGCCAATTTCTCAGTAGTTCGCCAAATTTTGATGAACCCTCTTCTTCTGAGAAGTTATTTGTTGTATCTGATGTCCCACACTTTCATGAAGCTTGCTTCAATGATGTTCATTTGATGGGTGCAGATACCCCACTTGAGACCTGCTGAATACAAGAGGTCCAGATTGTCCAGGAATCGTAGGACTGTGAATCGTGCCTATGGTGGTGTATTATCTGGTAGCGCTGTCAGGGAGAGGTAGATTTTCATTGTACATCAAGCACCTGATTCACTATTTTCTTTGATTTCTTGACGAGGTAATGAAATTGGTTTAATTGTCCTTTATTGGTCTATGCAGGATCATCCGAGCTTTCTTGGTAGAGGAGCAAAAGATTGTGAAGAAGGTGTTGAAGATTCAGAAGGCAAAGGAAAAGCATGCTAGCAAGAGCTAAGTTGAAAATGTTGAAAATGTGACGGAGTAAAACACTTTGATCTAGTTTGCTGAGAAATTTTGCGAGAAAGAAAAACAAAACAGAACGTTAAAATCTTCAGTTTTTTAGTTGATTATTCAGATACTTCTTGTTCAATTTGTCGAGATACCATTTCCAGCTACTTGTTTATGATAGTTTGTGCTTTAGTGGAGCTGTGGAACATCTAGTATCACTACTGGTTTACCTATCCACTTCTTATGTATTTAAATTGAATGAATCTACTTTATCCTTAAGATTCTTAAAGCAAGCCGTGAATTGCTTATGTTTCAGTGTTTGTCTTGAAAGTAACATCAATGTGCTCTTCAAACGCTTCAAAATTCTAATTCTTCCATTTCAGTAACCGGATACAAAAGGTCACATCCCATTTCTAGGTACTCTTTTTTTTTTTTGCAAAGGAAATACAAACAAGAAATTCGCCAGCTAAGTTACGGCTTGGCGGTATTTTGTGCCAATCCGATCTTGGTGCAGTAAATCGAGAGTGAGCACCGGAGGTCCCAAAGAAAGTGAGTGCCTAGTCGTGCCATCCTTGCAAGCTAGGCCAGCTAATTCGTGCATTGGTTCCCTTCACGGGGCACATGCGTGAGGTGCACTTCCCAATCCTGCAAGAGAAGACCCTGGGTACTTGTCAACAAAAAGGGAGGTACATCAAAATCAGTATTGGAAGAAGAAAGGATATTAATAATTTCGAGAGAGTTTACTTCTAAAATGGCTCTACGATAGTCAAGTGACCATGCCAGCGTGAGGCCCAAATGGGCTTTCCAGAGTTCGGCGACAACCGGTGAACCGCTGCCAATATGGTGAAGAAAGCCGCCACACCACCATCCGTAGCAGTCGCGAATAAGGCCCCTCACGGAAGCGAGGCAAATCCCAAGTTTAAAGGCGCCGTCCGTGTTGATTTTAACCCAAGTAGCAAGCGGTTTCTGCCAGCCCACCCGAGTGCCGCCTAAAAGGCCTTGGTGGGAGTAAACACAATTTTCAATTGCCCTGGTGTAGTCGATCCACTCCACTTAATCCAAGACAACCCGATGGCCATCTGCCGGCCAGGTAAACTCGTCGACAAACAAACTTTTGTTGCGCCACGTCCAGAGCATCCAGCATGCGGTACCAAAAATAGTGGCCCAGGCTCCGACCTGACCCTGGGAAGTCTTCAGCAAATTGGAGTGCACCCAATCTTCCAACCCCTAGTGGAAGAAAGCTATAGAGATAACTTCGTGGGGAAAAGAACGCCAGAACTGGGAAACACGCGGATAATCCCGGAGGACATGCAGGGTGGATTCTTCTTGACCACAAACGTGACAGCTGCTATCGATCTCGATGTGACGTAAAACACGTTGACGGTTCGTTAGGAGGGTGGATTCTTCCTGACCACAAACGTGATAGCTACTATCGATCTCGATGTGACGTAAAACACGTTGACGGTTCGTTAGGAGTTTATCCTTGGTCATGGGCCAAAGGAAAGCGTGGATACGTTGGGGTCCCGCTCATTTCCAAATGAGCGCCCAAAGTCGGTGTGGCCCGTGGGAAATTTGTCCTTCAAGCAACTCATAAGCTGACGCTACCGTGAATCGCCCATGCCTGGTGTGCCTCCAATGTATGGTATCGTTCTCCACATGGGCAACATTTGTGGGGAACTCCGCTAAGTCTAGGTTGACGGAGGGTGGTAGGTACGGTTGAAATAAATGCCATTTCCACTGGCCATCCGCTTGCCAAAAGTTGGCGACCTTAGCAAAGAGTGTATCGTCCGGGATTGGAGCAGTTGCCACCTGCAGGAGCGGTCCCCAGTCTTTCACCCAGTTGTCGTGCCAGAAGGAGATATGTCGACCGTTGCTGAGCTACCAGTGAATACCTTGGCGAATAAATTTCCAAGTGGTCGCGAGGCCCATCCAAAAACAGGAAACCCTGGGCCTGTCGATCGACTTTGGGATGTGATAAGGGCTCATACGATATTTAGCCCGAACGATGTGGAACCACAACGCTTCAAGTTTCGTAAGAAGGTGCCACCCCAGTTTGGTCAAGAGGGCATCATTGGTAGATCGTACACGCTTAAGGCCTAGCCCCCCGATCTGTTTGGGTTAGCACACATCTGCCTAGCAGACCAGGGGCAGTTTTTGGTGTTCTCCCGAAGAACCCCAGATAAAATTACGAATGAGCTGTTCCAAACTATCGCAGAGCTGTCTCGACAGCCGAACCATTTGCATAGTGAATACCGATAAGGCGGACAAAACGGACTGGGCCAAGGTAACACGGTCCGCAAGAGAGAGCTGACGGGCGCGCCACCCTGATAATTTCCGCTGCACGTTGTCAAGGATGTGCTAGTAAGTCGTACGCGTGGTAAGCTCATGGAGTAAAGGAACGTCAAGATATTTCCCCAAGTTGGTTGTATGTTTAATCCGGAGAATATGACTAATCCGGTGCGGCTTTTTCGAAGGCACGTTCTTGGAGAAATAAATCTTAAACTTGGTTGTGCTAACTTTCTGAACAGAGACCCGGCAGTATGCATCCAAAGTCCGCAAAATTACTTGAGCTTGGTCGTCCGTGGCTTCAACGAACAGAACCAAGTCATCGGCAAAGAATAAGTGGGAAAGAAGAGGACCGGCAGGGCTCAACTGTATCGGGTGCCATCTTCCGTGACCTGCATTTCTAGATACTCAGCAATTCTGATTCTTCTCTTGCCTAATATGACTTTCATTTCCAGCAGTTGATGTGGTTCTGTTGCATCCTTTTTGCTTTGGTCCGAATTATAGAAACCTTATCAAGACTAGTCCTGAATAAAGACTTCACCTTCTTCAAGAAACCTATGGACAGAGGTTCTTCTTTTCTCCTTTTCCACGTATTGCATTACAGCGTGTTTCTTTGTGGTAATCTCTATTTGTAGGTTGATAAATACGATGCATTTAGTATGTCTTCTTCAGATTTAGACTCATTAAATGAAATTTAAGCAAAACGGGAAATCCTGTCAAGAATGGGATTCGAACCCATGCCCTTTCGGACCAGTACCTGAAACTGGCGCCTTAGACCAACTCGGCCATCTTGACTTTATAAAAAGTGGCGTTCTGAAATTTAATTCCAACAATGAAAACTTTGTGGAGTTCCCGCTCTCTCAAAACTACTTTCTCATACTTCTTCTCGGCGACAACGTAAATGACTTCTCTCATCGCCAAGCTTCAAACTAAACTGCTCTCACTCTCCCTTTGCAGACTTATCTCATCACTAGCTCTTCTCAAAGATCCACCTTTAATTGAACCCATAAAACATGAACACCACTTTCCTAATTCTTCGCTTGACCCTTTTCACGTCTTCAGTGTTTACTCCAGAACCGCTCCCTGCACCATCGAGAACGCAGAAATCTTGCATTCCCATTTGCTTAAAACTGCCTTATTTGATTGTAATGTGTTCCTTTCTAATTTTTTACTTGATTGGTATTGGAAGTGTGGTGATATGTTCAATGCGGCCAAGTTGTTTGACAGAATTCCTCAACCAAATGCGATTTCTTGGAATATTATGATTTCAGGTTATAACAATACATTGAAATTCGAGGATTCGCTGAGAACCTTTTGTAGTATGCGTATTTTAGGTGTTGAGGCCAACGAGATCACCTATGGGAGTGTCCTTTCCTCTTGTGCTAATTTGCAAGCGTGTGTTTTCAGTGAACAGCTATATTCTCTTGCAATCAAAAATGGATTTTATTCGAATGGTTATCTTAGGACAGGGATCATGGATGTATTCTCCAAAAGTGGCAATTTTGATTGTGCTTTGCGGGTGTTTAATGATGTCTCTTGTGGGAATGTGGTTTGTTGGAATTCCATCATCTCTGGGGCTGTTAGGAATCGGGAAAATTGGGTTGCTTTGGAATTGTTTGGTCAAATGTGTCGAAGGTTTTTGGTCCCAAACAGTTTCACCTTTTCAAGCATTTTGACTGCCTGTGCCGCTCTTGGAGAAATTGAGACTGGAAAAGGAGTTCAAGCGTGGGTTATTAAATGCTGCGTGAAGGATGTTTTTGTGGGAACTGCCATAGTTGATCTGTATGCAAAATGCGGGGATATTGTTGAAGCTGTCCAAGAATTTTCTAGAATGGCAGTCCGCAATGTGGTTTCGTGGACTGCCATTATAGCGGGTTTTGTTAAGAATGATGACTCCATCTCTGCTCTCAAAATTTTCAAAGATATGAGAAAAATGGGAGGTGAAATAAACAACTTCACGGCAACAACTGTGGTTACATCTTGTGCTAAGCCAGGCATGATCAATGAGGCAATTCAAATTCATAGCTGGATTTTAAAAGCTGGATTCTGTTTGGATCCAGTGGTGGAAGCTGCTGTGATTAATATGTATTCAAAAATAGGTGCCATTGATTTGTCAGAGGCAGTGTTTAAAGAAAGGACTGATATCAAGAATACTGGGCCATGGGCAGTCATGATTTCTTCTTTTGCTCAGAATTACCATCCCCAGAGGGCCATTAAATTGTTTTGGACAATGATAAAGGAGGGTCTGAAACCGGATCAAGCTTGCTATTCAAGTGTGTTTAGTGTCATAGATTCCTTGAGGTTAGGGAGACAACTCCATTGCTACACTCTTAAAACTGGATTTGTCTTTGATCTTTCCATTGGTAGTTCTCTTTTCACAATGTACTCAAAGTGTGGAACTATAAAGGACTCCTACAAAGTTTTTGAGGAAATTCCTACCAGAGACAATGTTTCATTGGCCTCAATGATTGCCGGTTTTGCAGAACATGGCTTGGCAGATCAAGCTTTTGGGCTTTTTCGGGATTCCCTGTCTGAAGAAACTAGACCAGACCAGATGAGTTTGGCTGCTATTCTCACTGCATGCTCTGGCCTTTGTTCCTTGCAAAGAGGTAAAGAGATTCATGGATATATTTTTCGTGCTGAAATTAGCAGAGAACCACTGGTTGGTAGTGCACTGGTTACCATGTACCTGAAATGTGGGGCTCTGAAGCTTTCAAAAGTAGTCTTTGACATGCTTCCAGAAAAGGATCAAATTTCATGTTCTGCTCTGGTTTCAGGATACGCTCAGAATGGGTTGTTGGAAGAAGCATTGTCATTATTACATGAAATATCAATCTCCAATTTTGCCATAGACTCATTCATGATTGCATCCATCCTTGGAGCAGTTGCTATTTTGAACAGGTTGGGTGTTGGGATTCAATTGCATGCCTACGTCACAAAAATGGGTTTAGATTCAGATGTTTCTGTTGGAAGCTCACTTGTTACAATGTACTCTAAATGTGGAAGCATTAAGGATTCCAGTCAAGCATTTGATCAAATCGATGAACCTGACTTGATAGGCTGGACAGCTATGATTGCAGGCTACGCTCAACATGGAAAAGGTGAAGAAGCATTAAGAATGTATGAACATATGAGAAAAGAAGGGATCAGACCTGATCCTGTTACATTCGTTGAAGTTTTATCTGCCTGCAGCCGTGCCAATTTGGTTGAAGATGGCTATTTTCACTTTAATACTATGACCAGAGAATTTGGAATTCAGCCGAATAATCGCCATTATGCATGTATGGTTGACCTTATTGGTCGTTCTGGAAGGTTAAAAGAGGCTGAAAAGTTCATTGAAAGTATGCCAATTGAACCTGATGCTTTAGTTTGGGGAACACTACTTGCTGCTTGCAAATTGCATGGAGATGTTGACCTCGGCAGGGTAGCTGCCAAAAAAGCTATGGATTTGGAGCCCTATGATGCTGGAGCTTATGTTTCATTGTCAAACATCTTCGCAGATGTAGGTCAGTGGGAGGAAGCTCTAGAGGTTAGACGCCTGATGAAGGGTACTGGAGTTAGAAAAGACTTCGGCTGGAGTTCCATGTGAAATACACGCTACCTGTCTTGGTAAGTCTCTGACATATGTTTTAGTATGGCATTCAGGAAAATTTCTCAAGGCAAACATTATGTGAAGTTGAACAAATAAAAGGAAAACGGTAAATAAATTGATGCACGCCATCAATGAGACATCTAACTTACACTTCCTTTCTTCCTTTAGTCCCCATTTTCAGAATTTGAACTCTTACGAATTGATTCCATTTACTCTCTATGCCATCGAATTCTAGGAATAAAAACATAAAGCTATAGTTAAACTCATGTAGTAGCTATGAAGGCTATTCACTTTCTAAGTTCTTAAGTTATATGTAGTCTCTTTCAGAGAACAAATTGGTCTTGTTAAATCCGAAAGTTGCACCCCTTGCATGAGGAAGTAGTCAACATCACGTGATGAAGTGCATCAATATCCAGGACCAGGCAAGCAGAATGACTGGGTACGTGGCTTGAATACCCATAGGGCAGGGAACTTAGTTGGGTAAGAGTTCATCTGCCAACCTCTATCAGTAGAAGCTCTAACTGCTACCTAGCCAACCACAACTGCGTTCCTGTAAGTAATCCGGCTTTCATATGCTTTCTCTTTTGCTGATATCAACACTCAAATATAAATTGATTTATAAATTTGATTACCGATCACAAGAAAATGCGCAAGTGTATTCTATTTTGAATTCTACGTTTGCTGTCTCTACCTTGTTTTAGGTTTCCATCTTAGAAATTGTTAATATGAAGAGAGATTGGAGAAATACTACTTAAGTTAATCATCTGCTTAACCTTTGTACATATACTTATTAATAGGGTTAAAAAGATTACAAGTATAAAATTTATAAAATAAGTCTATATTCACACCCTAAACTTCTGTTCTAAATGGCTAACTGAGCTTGGAAATGGTTTTTTAAAAAAAACTACAATTTGGCGATAAACTGAATATTATTCAAGGTCGTTTGTAAGTGTAGAACTAATCGTTAGATACCGTTAACGTAAGATGACATGGAAACTTGAAGGGATAGTTGGGCATCAGCTGTATCTGATTGTGTTACCGTTACATGTCAAATGATTTGACTTTAAACTTAGGCGTTATGTGCATCCTTCTCTGAAATATACATGCTCCTTCCTGTAGCCAAATTTAAAATGTTAGGGCATTTTCTCTGGAGATGTTCGCAGAGACTTTAGCAACAGATTATGGATCATACTTCATGCAGTTCACACCAACCAATTAAATAATATAGGAGTTTCTGCCCAAGCAGCACTGGAAATATTTTTGACCGAGGCCACATGCAGTTTCAAAGTGAGCATGTTATAAGCAAGAAGCCATGTTGAAGACTGCCATGGAATTTTAGAAACTGAGACCACAAGTCATAGAAAGGGAGCAAAAGTACCTTTCTAATTCTTCTAGCCACCACAAGGTCTACCATCATCGACACCAGGAATTGATTCCATGAAATCTACTGTATTAATAAATTTCAGTTTGATCTTTAAGTGATAAACAAAATGTTTGGTTTGCTCATAGATTCCTCATTCCTCAGAATTTTCTAAAACTCTGTTTTACATTTGTTTCGTCAAGAATTTTTAGCTGATAACATTTCTTCTATATTGAAAGGGAAACAAATTCATTAACATCACAGCCCGACGTTGCCGGCCTCATGAAGCAGTACAGTATCAAAGATTGTGAACAGCAAGTCAGCACTTTATATGCACAAATTATAATTATCAGTTTCGATTGAAAATTAGTATCTCAAGTACACAAGACAAGAAACAAGTTTAGACATAGATATGTACACAAATACGTATTTTATAAATTTACACGAGGGCATTCCTGTTCATATTAGCCCAATTCCCGCATTACATGGAGATGATGAACTCTAGTACCAAACGCCGTGGAAACGAACGGAAAATAATTCACAGCTGCAAAGATCTCCCATCAGTCATTGCTTCCTTTTCTTATCCATTTCTAGCTGCATCGCTATTTCTCTACCAGTCAAACATGCTCTATCGTGATTGGATAAATTTTAAACTGCCTAACTTTGACCCTATGCATGAAGAAAACGTAAATTGAATTGCTGAAAACAATTTATAAAAAGATTTAAAGGATAGAAAGATAGTCATTTTCTTCTAGGATACCAACCTGTGAGGACAAAAACTTGCACATTCATTATTAATTAGTAAAGTTTCCAAACTGACCTAACTTGACATGCAAAAATAGAATTACCGATCCTTCAAGAGAACCAACCTGGTGCATGCAAGCTCACATTGCGAACTAAATGCCTCAGAAACTGGTGTAGCATAATAAGCTTGGAGATGCTAGAAAAGCCTCAATTTCACCGCCCTGGTTTACAAGTTAAGGTAGCAGGTGCAAAATGACAACTGAAAGTTCCAAGAAATGGATAAACAGCCCACTGTAAACCTCTTTCTGAATCATGTTATCCCAGTTGGAAGCTTCTTTCTTTTTAGTTTTTTGTCCCTGACACCGTCATAGAGAAGTTCATAGGCAAAGTAAGTTAAGTGACTTTTCTTCAATAAATCTTCCACTACAATCTTAGGTGCTGCAACCACCTTTTTATCAGCCTCAAAAATTGTACCCACAACCTCGGGGACGATACCATTCTGCACCATAAGATGGATAATTCCTACTGCCTGATGAACTCTATGCTGCAGGCACAAACAATTTATTACTCGGCCAAATGTTGCAAGTGATGGAATGAAACCTGTTTCAATCTTTTCTAGGAGAAAATTGTATGCTGAATCAATGTTGTCTGTTTTGCAGAAGCCATCAATCATGACACGATATGTATAACTGTCTGGAGCACAACCTTCATCACTCATTTCTAGGAAAAGCTTTTCTGCCATCAGCATATCCAGCTGACCCGAGAAACCCTTAATCATGATGTTGTATGTAGCTCTGGTATGAGACATTTTATACTGTTCTTCCATTCTCCTAAAGAGATGGAAGGCTCCATCCAAATCCCCATTGTTGCAAAAACCACTCATTATTGTGCCAAAACTGACAGAATCTGGACTTAGACCCATGTTCCCTATATCCTCAAGTAACTCCAAAGCCTTGTTCACTTTCCGAGCTTTACAGAGGCTCTCTATAACTATATTATATGTGATGATGTTAGGAATGCACCCTTTCTGCAGCATGTTATTGAAAAGCTCCATCACATCTTCAGTCTTTGAAGCTTTGCAGAGGCCATTTAACACAGAGTTGTATGTAATCACATCAGGAGTAACACCATTCGTCCACCTGATATCAATAATGTCAATTGCCTTTTCCATCTGAAACTGTTTGCAGTAACCATCGATCAAAGTATTGAATGTAAAAATGTCTGGCAGATATCCTTTGGCAATTGCATCATTCATTAGGTTAACGGCATCAGAAAGACAACCCATCTTGCACAATCCATTTATCAGTATATTATATGTCCAAATATCAGGGGCACTACCATCGTCTGGCATCTTATTCATCAGCTGCAAGGCTTCTAGAATAAGTCCTTGTTGAGACAAACCTCTAATTAGCGTATTGTACAGAACAATACTTGGTTTTAACCCTTTCCTCAGCGTGTCATCAAACAGTGCCATGGCACGGTCTGTGTCACCATCCTGGCATAAACAACTTATAAGGGAGCAATAAGTAAATTCATCAGGAACAAAACCCTTAAAAATCGCATCATCAAGAATTTTTTCAGCATTTTGTATCATGCCCATCTTACAATACCCATGAATAATAGTATTATAAGTAAAGCTATCAGGCTCTAAACCTTCATTAACCATTTTATGTAGATAGTTTTCAGCTTCTACAACTTTACTGCTTTTACACAATCCACAGATTAATGTGTTATATGTCACAACATCAGGAGTTAGCCCTTCCTTGGTCATGCCATCCAATAAACTGATTGCCCAATTGACTGCTCCTTTTCTGCTGAAGCCTTGGATGAAGACGTTACATGTAAACAAATTTGGGCAAACTCCTTTCTTCAGAATTTTGTTAAACAGTTTCTCACCTTCTTGGGTACACCCCTTCTTGCATAGTGTATGTATAAGCTTATTAAATGCAGAAATCGGAGGTAAAATCCCCAACATGAGCATTCTATTAAACAATTCATATGCCTCAAGTTGATGATTCTCTTCATAGAACCCACTAATAACTGTACAGTATGCAATTGCATTATGTTCACACCCCTGACAAGGCATATTGTTAAGAAGCCTCAGGGCAGCATGGGGCCTTTTTGTCCTACAAAATGACTTCATCCTAATTGTGAAAGTGCAGACATCAGGAGTAATCCCTTTATCTTTCATTCTCAAATAAACTTTATGGGCTTGATTGAAGTACCCGTACCCTACCAATATATTCATAATGGCATTGTAAGATAATACGGATGGTTCACAATTATAGAAGTCCATTCTCTCAAACAAATCAACAGCTTCCTGAACCTTTCCTTTCTTTCCATAGCTTCTGATTACTCCAATATATACTTTCTCCATTAAACTGCTATCAATATTCATCCTCATGTCCATGAGCACACGCTCCATGGCCTCAAACTCCCCATGAAATCCAAGCTTGTCAATCATGCACTTATAAGTAATAAACGTGTGTGCAAACCCATCTTCATTTTTAACAGAATTGAATACTTCAAGAGCTTTAAGAGGATGCTTTTGGTACTTGATGACAGCAGCTACATGCTTAGGAAGCAAAGTAGGACTCATACCAAGAGCAACCGCAGCTATTTAATTAATATACTCAAATTCTACTTGCTTCAATTTTCAAATTTCCTTAACAAAAAGCACAGGGCAGGAATCATCGAAATGCAATCCGTGTAACAATCATAAGCAAGCAGTAAAATTTTTTCGGCGTCAATTAGTAAATACGAAGCAAAGAATTGCTAGAATTATATCTTTCAAAAATTTTCCTAATAACCAAACAGGAAAAGAAGAGAAAATAACAGAGTTTTGGGGCATGAAGTACCAGTTATTTGGACATAAAAACCGCAACGGTTCAGCACAGGTGAGTGTGAGTTTGATTCGTAGTAGGGCTTTAGCTTTCAAGGGCTCAGAAATTCGGTCTTTAGATTTTATGAAGTAGACGAAGAGTATTATTAACCTGCAGACAGTTCTATTTCGGTTTAACCCCCAGACGGCTGAGATCCTCCGATTCTTCTGAAGGACCCACAATTCGATCAACTAATGCTGAAAGAAAAAGACAGGAGATTGTTACGAATGAAAAGTTAAGAGGTAGAATATAAGAATGAGATCTTCTTTTCGGTCAATCAATTCCGATCTTTTTATTTTAAATCTTATTTATATAAGGTCTATATATTTATGTAGATCAAATTAAACAGAATAGGATTGGATTACCTTAACAAGGACATGGTGTTCTAACCAATATAAGAGGGACAACAATGACTCTAGTTGAGTAGTCACTAATTAAGGAATTCCAATAAAAAATTAAAAATGTGAATAAAAAGTAGAAATTATAATAGTAATAAAATTATTGATTATGTGTATATTTGGTATGAATTTTTATTATTGAAGTTAATAATTATATTAATGTTTGGTATCAAATACTAAGCATAGTTGTTAGTTTTGCAGATAATTTTCTTAAATCCTGGCAGGAAGCACGACAGTGCTTTAAGAGGGTTAACGTGCTAGAAGATAGGTTGCATACTAACTTTTCAAGTTGGCGACAACCACCGGATGGTTTTTTCAAATGCAATGTTGACGCGACTATTTTCAAGAAGCAGAGAGCTACGAGTTTTGGCGCAGTTTTGCGAGACTCTGGGGGTTCCTTTGTGGCTAGGATTTTGAGCTACTATGCATCTCTATTGGACCCTGTTCTGGCAAAACTTATTTCAATTAGAGAAGCTCTTTCGTGGTTGAAGGACAAATACATTGATCATGTTATAGTGAAACCGAATTGTCTTTAGGCGGTTCAAGCAATCACATCTTCTCCGTCTAATTCTTCAGAAATTAGAATGTTGGCTTCTGATTGTCATGCTTTTAAGCGACACTTCTCTCATTTGTCCTTCCAATGGATGCATAGGATTGCCAATAAGACGGCTCATTCTAGTAAGATCGGGGTGTACTGGATAAGCCTACTGGCTTTGGATAGTTTTTCTAGCCTTTCTTTGTCGGGTGTTTTTTATGATTTATGATTTTCTGATTTCGTCAAAAAAAAAGAATGGTGATAACAATTTTTTAATAATATTTAATTATTATATGATTGACTTTGTAAAAATTTAATTAAAACTATAATGAAGTTATATTATGATATAAAATCATTAAAATAAAATAAAATAACAACTTGAAAAAATAGAGAATTTCAGTTAACATTTAAAAAAAGAAAAAAAGAATTTCAATTATTTACATTTATTTATTATTCAGTCAATTTTAGGTTTTTTAAAATTCATTTAATATATTTCAACCTTTTTCTTTCCCATTACTATAAAACCAATTAAAAATTAAGGAATGTAACGTGCATAGCCATTCCCATATCCCCCTCCCACCTCTCTCACTCTCTCCGTTACTCTCTCCACCGTCTGCCTCGACGGGAACCTCCCATGTTTTCTATTAACAGCCTCAAAAAGCCCTGATAAATTCAACACAGAAGACAAGGATATTCTATCGAATGCATTTACACTTCCACATCATATTGGTTCATCTTGAAATAATTGGTCACTGCATTTATTCCCCTGAACTTTATTGCGGCTACGTCGTATGCTTCTGATGCTTAGCTGCCACCACCATTTGTAGCAAACGTCAAAATAACAATGAAATCCAAGATGCAGTGAAGATACATTGGTGAATGCTAATATAATGTTTCTGAGTCAGATTTAGATTCAGATGAATTCAGATCTTCCCATGTTTCCATCATGCTCTTTTTGTTGTCTTGACTTTTCTTCTGTTTTCTTTTGAGCAACGAACATTCAAACTTGTAATGTCCTGGTTTGTTACACTCATAGCAGACGATAGAACTTTTCTCATTTTTCGAATCGTCTTTGCTATTCTTTTTAAAAGAGAAGTCTTTATTTCCCTTTGATTTCTTTTTCCACATCCTTCTAGTCTTTCTTGAAATGAAGGATAATTCATCTTCATCTTCACTTGAGTTTTGATTAGATTCATTGACATCATCATTCTTAATTTCTTCAATCTTTAAAGCTTTTGAAGATGTGCTTCTATTTTTCTGCATCCTCTTATTCTTCTGACTAGCCTTCAATGCAATAGATTTATCCCTTCTGGGTTTGTCTTCTGCATCAAGCTCTACTTCATGGATTTTCAGTGAACCAAGAAATTTGTCTAGCTCCAGCTTGCTTAAATCCTTGGCCTCTTGTATTGTTGTTACTTTGGGTCTCCATCTTTTTGGAAGATTTCTGAGAATCTTTCTGACATGATCTTGACTGTCGTATATTCTCCCCAGAGCTTTAAGTCCATTAATAATTGTTTGGAATCGTCCAAACATCTGATCAATAGTCTCATCATCTTTCATCTTGAAAAGCTCATATTGATGAACAAGAATACTAATCTTGGATTCTTTCACCTAGTTTGTGCCTTCATGTGCAATGGCTAATGTATCCCATATTTCCTTTGCATATTCATATCCATGAACCTTATCATATTCACTTCTACTTAGAGAAGAACTTAGCCTTTGAATTTAATTAAAATCGAGCTTTTTGATCAACCGACCATTGGTCACAAGAGATGATACCCCCTTCGTTGTCTGATGGAATATATGGTCCATTTTCAATGATATCCCAAAGATCAATATGTGTGGATTCTATGAAAAGCCGCATCCTGTCCTTCTAATAATGATAGTCTTCACCATTGAATGCAGGGGGTCTTAAGACCGAGGCACCTTCTGCTATAAAAACATGTGATTCAGCTATGGATCTTTGTCCTCACTTCGTAATAGTGTTTTTTGGAAACCTGCTCTGATACCAACTGATGTAAATCACTTGTCAATATAAAATTCATGTATAATATGTAAAGTATACAAGAAGGGGGGTTAAATTGTGTTAAATTGTTTAAGATATTAATCTTTAACTTCTTGATTTTCTTTACAAATTCAAACCATTATAAAAACAATTCACTTAATTTGGTGGGTAACGTAATAGTGAAAAGTAGTATCTATTCTTCTAACAACAAGAAAATTAAAAAGTTATGAGTTAGAGAATATGACACCGAGATTTATCCTGGTTCACCCTTAACCTTGGGCTATGTCTAGTCCTCAGAGTTTGTCTGACATTTCACTATATCTTTCAACGTTACAAGTATTATTTCTACACTTGCAGAGTCTCTTCAGGTTTCTTTCACAAATTATTCTTTATCTGCTTCCTTAGCCTCTTCAGGCTCTAGCCTTTCTTTCTCTTGAAAAGATATTGTTTAAGCTTCACGTTACAGATGTGTTTGCTCTCTTTCTTCATAATATTTTTTTCACTGCATGAGCACTTGAGCACAAAATTTCTCTAAGTATGCTTTTTACAATCATAATTCTTTTCCCTTTTTGTATTATATCGTGTCTTTTTTTACGACTATAACTAATATTTATAACCTAAATCTTCAACGGTCTTTTTGAGAATTCTACTTGTCGAATCTTCTAAAAATGGTTATTAGTTGAGTCCTGTAACCAACTCTAACTAATTGACATTCTGGTACATTCTTTAATTACATCGTCTTGCATAGATTCATATGCTTCGTCTGGTGTCTTAGACTAAGCACTTCATCTGATCCTTCTTATTCCGCTTTTAATTAAGTATCGTTTTGATTTGATGATTTGTGCCACTTACATTTATCTGCACACTTAGTAAATTCATCAAAACAGTTTATACACTTCTATGATTATTATTATTTGACTTTCATCAAAATTAATAGAAGTGAAGTCTTCTTGACTTAACATTATGTTCCATTTGCCTACGTCTACATCATTCTTTGGGCATTGCATGAAACTAAATTTATCCCCTTTTTGTATTAGGACAATCTCTATAAAACATTTGTTTATATTAAATCTTTTAAAAGTTTTTTTTAATATAGTCTTTCCAGGACAACCCTACCAATCTTTGTGATCTATTTCAAAATGTTGAAATTCCTATCATATAGGATGCCTCTTTTATATATTTCATTTCAAAATTCTTAAAGAAAATCTTTAGTCTTATACAGTATGTTCAATTAATTAGCATCATGTAAAATATCATTAACATATAAGACTAGAAGTATTAACCTACCCTTACTGATGTTTCTGTACATACAAGGATTAACAGTATTTTCTTGAAAACTAAAAGAGTTATGGTATTATTAAACTTAATATACCATTATTGAGAAGCTTGTTTAATTTCATATATTGATTTCTTAAGTTTACACACTATGTGACTTTTTCCTTTATATGGAAAAACTTTTATGTTGATATATAAAAATTTCCTCCTTGAGATCTCATTCAGAAAGGCAATTTTCATATCTATTTGATGTAACTCTAAATTAAACTGAGCCATTAATGCAATAATTATTCTCAATTAGTCTTTCATTGAAACTGGTGAGAATTTCTCTTTACATTCAATGACATCCTTTTAAGTATAACCTTTGGCAACAAGTTTAGCTTTATGTTGTTCAATATTGACATTTAAGTCACGTTTGGTGTTGAAGATCCTTTTGCATCTGACTCGCTTAGATTGTTTTGTCAAATCAACTAGGTTTTAGACATTATTTTGTGCCTTTGAATTTAACTTATCTTTCATAGCATGAATCCACTTATTAGACTTATCACTTTCTATGGCTTGTGAAAATTAAACATGATAATTATTAATGCCATGATCAAATTTTGACTCTTGCAAATAAACCACTTAGCCATCAGGAATAACTGATCTCTTTATTCTTACAAATTTATTTAAAGCTATTCCATTTGGTTCATTTAAATTAATTGGTTATAAATTAGTTTCTTTATAAGGTATTATTTCATCCAATTATTTTCTAGAATTACTTTGTTCTTCCATTATTGGGACAACATTTGGAATAGATATGGATATTGGCACATTTATGGATAATGGAACATCAACCCTTATTTCACTAATATCCATAACACGTTTTTCATCACTCCCACTAATGTCACCATTTTTAATGAACTTGGCATTAGTTATTTAACAATTCTTAGACTATGATTTGGACAATAAAACCTATACTCTTTAGATTTTGATGGATGACCGATAAAGTAACCACTGATTATTCAAGAATCTTATTTGTTTTTCTATGGGTTATAAACTAGTGCCTCTGTTGGACAACCTCAAACATACAGGTGCTTTATACTAGATTGCCTTTTAGTCTATAACTTAAGAGGAGTTTCAGGGACTGTCTTACTAGGAATTATATTCAGCAAATACACAACAGTTTAAGTGTATACATTCACGAAGTTTTGGGTAATGAGGAATTACCCATCAGACTCTTAATCATTTCCATTAATCTCCTATTATGCCTTTTTGTCACACCATTTTGTTGAGGTGTGCTTGACATAATATATTGTGCACAAATGTCATATTTCTTAAGAAACTTTACAAATGTATTAGAATATTGTCCTGATTCGTTATATTTTTCATAATGTTCACCACCTTTATCAGATCTTGCAATTTTTATTTTTTTTTATCTAATTTCCTTTCAACCTCCTTTAAAAACACCTGAAAGGTGGCTACAGCTTGAGATTTTTCATTAAGCAAATAGATATATTCATAATGTAAAAAATCATCTAAAAAGGTGATAAAATACTTTTCTCTGCTAAAAGATGGAATGTCAAAAGGTTCATATATATTGATGTGTATAATTTCAAGGAGCTGAGTACTTCTTGTGGCTCCTTTTTACTATGTTTAGTTTGCTTTAATGCAATCCATACATACATGATCAGTAAAATCTACAAGTATATTGAATTATCATTATACTTGTATATTGAATTATCTTTCTTTGAATATATGAATTATCTTTCTTTGAATATATGACCTGAACTTTTATGCTACAAGTATATTGAATTATCATTAATTATTCTATGTTTAGTTATAATGGTATAATAAACATAAAATAGGGATTCAGAAAAATTAACATCAAGTTTCAATTTATATAAAATATCAATAAGAATTCCATAACCAATAGTGAAATTATGTTTAAATAAACTAAAACAACCATTACCAAACTTAAAAGTAAACCCACTTTCATCAAGTTTAGAAACAAAAACTAAGCTTTTAGAAATTAAAGGTACATAGAGAGTTTGTATTAGATCTAGGTGATAACTAGTATCTAATATTAGACTATCAGTCCTTATGCCTTCAATTGGGACCATTTTACTATTTCTCACGAGTAGAAAGTTATTAGTTGGGTTTATGGTCTAGATTGTAAAAAATCCCCACATAATATTAGAAATAAGAGTAGTAGCACTAGAATCAAGCCACCTATTAAAAGCAATGTTTGCAATTCCGTACTTTACTACTCGATACTAATTATACTGTATAAAAAATGGTACAAATTAAGTCAATACTATACCAATTTCTAGTATCAAATAGTATCGAACATTTCGGCTGGTATCGGTCGATATCAATAAAATATCATGGTCAAATTATAATTTTTGAAACTTTGAGAATTTAATTAAAAAAGCCCGAATTACGCCTCTGCCCCAACTCTATCTTTGGTTTCCCCTCCACATTTTGCTTTATGCCTCGCTCAAAGCTCACTCTTCATCTACTCTTCTCTGACTGGTTTAGTCATCAACATTCGTCAACTCGTCATCTTCTCATTACTGCCAGCCCACTCTTTATCTCTCATTGGTCTCCCTCTTTGTCTGCTCATCACCGTTAGTGTCATCACCATATGTTCTTTTGGCTCTTACCTTCTTGATTCTCATATCTGCTTCAACACCACCATCACTATCTGCAACTCTTTCACCTCATGAAGGTATTCCAGTGGTTAAGCCTTTTCTCTTGTCATCGGTTAGTCCTATCACTAGCGGTTAAGCCTTTTTATGACTTGACTAGTTACTGGTTACTGGTTAATTGGTTTATTAAATACGAGATTCTAAATTATGACTTATGAGTTTGTGTTGGTGCCTTGGTGGTAAACTAATAATTCATAATTGGTTAATAGATACACTTAATTAGTTAGTTGTTGTGGCCCGTGGCTGTGGGTGAGTGACTTTTTTAATTGGTGGATGGTGGGTTAGGAGTGTGGACCGTGTGGTATAGAAGTACATAATATAGATTGTGAATTGTGAATTATGAATTTGTGAGGTTGTAGGGTTATGTATTATGTATTACAGGTTACAAATTACAAATTAAGAGTATACTTTTAATTTCAAGTAACACTTTATTTATAAGTTAAAGTTTAACTTTTTTAAAATTGTTTATATTATTAACTCATTATACATTTATATGTCTTATTAACATGATTTGTAACGATTAAAGGTGATTTTGTTAACGGATTTTAAGATTACTTTTGTCTTAATAATTATACAAATAAGATAAATTTTAAATTAATGTTTGCATATTTACATTATTTTCATTAGAAAATAACATTACAAATACACAAAATTAAACTTTAGAAAGGAATATTTCTAACATGATAGTAAAATTACAAATGAACTTCATTTTCATTATCTTATTTTATGTATAGTTAAATACATGATATAAAATAGTTCATAGGAATTGAAAAGACACACTTTAGATGTCAATCAAGTGATCAAAATAAATAGTTGACATTTATTCCACTATTAAATATAAAATATGGACCAAATATAACTCTTTAATTGTATTAATCATGATATTATTATATTTAGAATATAAATATTAATTAGATATGAATATATTTATTCCACAATTAAAATTTTGTTATGTCTTTATGATAATAACTCTTTAAAGATGTTATTGATTCAAAAATTTCACCATGTTCTTGGATAAAATTGACTTCTCTCTCTTGACTCTCTTGCAACTACAAAAATTTGATGAAAAATTATAGGTAATCTTAGTTAGTACAGATATGACCAATTCATATATCTATGACTTTTAATCTGATTAAGTGATCAAAATAAACAATTGATATTTATTTCACTATTAAATAAAAATATGAACTAAGTGTGACACTTTAATTATATTAATAGTGATATTAATATATTTAGTATATAACTACTAAATGGACCACATTCTTACATATTTTTCTTATTCGTAACAATTTAGCTAACATGTATTCTTGTATTTGAGTCACATATGGCGGTTGTTTCTGGTGCCATCCAACTTTAAACATAAACGTGTGTGGTATATGAAATACAACCAAAACCCTTGTTGCTTTTTGAAAGTACTTTAGGTAGATATTCCAAAAACTAAAAAATATAAATCGTTAGAACTACATAACTCATGTAGCACATAAACTAATTACTACTGAATACAAATAATTGATTGGTGCACATCTCTTCTATCAGAGAAATAACACAAGATTGAATCTAAGCACAGCGGAAAGAATTTAAACTTTTTCATAGAATCAACTTTAACAAATTTTAATTAGAAACATAAAACAAGAAATTGATAAAGCTATCCTAACCTGTTTCAATTTCTTGTTATAATTTCCTTTTTCTTTGAATCCGTCAATCTATGAGCCGTTCAATTGTTTGGCCTCTAATGGTATCCATAGATCTATTCAGAGAAAAACTCAAATTTAATTTAAGAACAAAAAATGTAAGAAGTGCTGGCTCCAAATTTTTCTAATTTTTCCTTTTATATGAAAAATCTTATTTTTCATGTTCTTGGATTTTATTAAAATTACAACTAAAGTCA
>JAOSBP010000001.1:23737385-23752011 GCA_027563825.1 Erythroxylum mucronatum | reverse complement strand
AGAATGGGATTCGAACCCATGCCCTTTCGGACCAGTACCTGAAACTGGCGCCTTAGACCAACTCGGCCATCTTGACATCGTGGCGACTGGGGTATTAAGTTTCTTAATAACAAATTCAACGTGGAACAATTTGATTATATTATCATGCGGACTTGACTATGCAATTATCATCTTTTAGCAGTTAGTAGTTTTTTGTTTGTTTGTTTGAGGCAAGTAGTTATTATTATTAAATAAAAATATTATTTTGTAAGAATAATACTTTTCAAATCAACGGCTTTACATTGCTAAAAAAAGCAAATACATTTGGTTAGAGGACACTCCTTTTCAACCCCTTAAGCTTGGGGATTGGATTGAGTTTATTCATAAGATCATGTGACATGTAAAAAATGTCCTTTTTTTTAATTATTCCATAGATTAGTGAAGTAGATTATTCATTAAAAATGTGAACAGGCAGAGCCACTGTTAACCATGACCCAACCTCGCTCTCCGTAATCCACGCAAAACAAAGAGATTAATATCTTTGGCGTAAGCAGAGAGGGAAATGAGAAAGAATCCAGATCATCTGTTCAATATTACTCTATCTTATTTTGTTTCATGGAATCTCAGTCATTTATTTTGCGGGATCCACGCGAGACTCATGCGGAACCTATATAAATAAATGGCTTAAATTTGTTGGACACAATAAGACACCATAATATTAAACAGAGATTGTGGACCTGACGAGAAAGTATAAGCCAATGAAAATAGAGTCGAGAGCGGAGAACCTGAGGAAAAGAGAAGTGTGAAAGAGGTATTTATAAGGAAAAGAGAAATGGCCTTGGTACGTTTAGGCCCTTTTTAGGTTCTCTCCTTTCTTAAAATCATGCGTTAACTGCCTTTCATCCGTTCTTTGGTTCTGCTATATAGTTTTTAAAAGCTCTCTCTCGTCTGCTATACTGTTCATCTTCGTCCCCAAGAGTGTTCTGGTTTTCTCGTTTCTTTTCGTGGGTTGCATGACTTCACATTTGCCTGAAGGTCACCTTCCTAAGAAGGTGCGGGTTCGTGCGCGGGACGAGGATCCTCCGCCGGACCCCAAACCTTCTTATAGCGCGGTCTTAGGTACCTCCCCGGTGGATGTGGCACCTGTGTCCCCTGCTTGGCCGGTGGAAGAGCTGATCGAACCAATTGAAGGCGACATTATCCAGCTCACCGGTGATGCAGGGAAGGGTGTCCTCCTCTCTACACCATTTAAAGAAAAGCTGGATCAGCAATGGGATCACTCGGTGGTCATTAAACTTCTGGGTCGCAGGATTGGTTACAAGGTGCTCTGCACCCGTTTGGCTCTACTTTGGAGGCCGAAAGGTCCCACGAAGATAATCGATTTGGACTCCGATTATTTCTTAGTGAAATTCATTGAACAGTCCGACTACCTCAATGCTTTAACCAATGGCCCTTGGGTCATCTTCGGCCATGCATTGTCTGTCCAGAAATGGACGCCCAGCTTTCGTCCTTCCCAAGGCAAGGTGACCAGAGCCGTTACATGGGTGAGGTTTCCGGAATTATCGATCGCTCGGTATCATCCTCTGATCCTTTCTGCGCTGGGCAATCAAGTGGGACAGACGGTAAGGATTGATGAAATGACCATACAGGCACAGCGAGGTCGGTTTGCACGAGTGGCCGTTGATATCGATCTTACCGTCCCCTTAACCTCATCAGTGGAGCTTGATGGTGAACCGGTGCGGGTGGTTTATGAAGGTCTCCCAATGGTGTGTTTTTCTTGTGGCATGGTGGGACACGAGTCCACCAAATGCTCTTTGCTTCAGTCCGACGTTCCCTCCCCCTCGCCGGCGCCTCAGCCTCAGGCCCAAGCTTCCCCTGCTCAACGTGTCCTGGCGGAGCCCGCGGGTGCAGTTCTGCCGGCGACAGGGGCGCCAGGTTACGGGTCGTGGATGGTGGTCCAACGGCGCTCACCTCCGGCTGCTGTTCAACGTCCCACTCAACGTTAGTCTCGTAGGCAACCGTTGCCTTCTCCTGGGGGTGGCTCAAGGTTTTCAGCCTTGACAACTCTTGAAACTGACGCTCCAGCCACTGCTACTGATGGGGCTGCTACAGTGTCGACGGATTTGACAGGGAAAGGGACCCGTTGGAATTTTGCTGATTTGGTTACTTTGGGGTTCTCTCAGGACCAAACTGGCGCCTCCTCGTCCCATCTTGGTCACCGTCGTTCACGGGCTGCCAACAAAGGTAAAGCCAAGGTTACTTCCTCCTCCGGCAGTTTACCCCGTCCGCCAACAGACCATCGTCCTCAGGTAGGTGCGACCAGCGACCCCGAGGTATCCCTAATTCCCTCTGCTTCAGATACTCATATTGCTGTTACTTTTGATTTGCATTCTGAGATGATTTGTGACAATACTTTATTACCTCCTCAAGTTTGCGTGTCTACCGACAATTGCCCTATGCAGGAAGTTCCTATTCCCACTCAGGCCGGGGATGAGTCGGCCCTGGAATTATTGCCACCTTCTAAGCCTCCCGACGGCTCTACGGGGCCCTCTCTTCCAGTTGGGCCGGACGTCCTTGCAATGGAGATTCTGGAGTGTGACGGCTCGGGTCCACTCCCGGATAATGTTACCGTTCAATCGGATGTTTTGATGCCCGAGACTCTGCCATGTCCATGATGTCAGTCCTCTTATGGAATTGTCAAGGCATGGGAGGGCTGCATAGCCAGGCCGTACTACGTAATTATTTACGTATGTATCACCCGGGCATTCTGGTTTTGTTTGAACCTCGTATTAGTGGGCATAGGGCCACCACTGTGATTAGGAAACTAGGCTTTGATTATTCGTTCAGAGTGGAGGCTGCGGGTTTTTCTGGCGGCATTTGGCTTTTGTGGAAGGAGGGTATTGAGGTCTCGGTAGTAATTGCTCACCGTCAGTTCATCCACACGAAGGTCCGGTTTGATAACCTTTCCTTTGCGTTTACGCCTGTGTATGCTAGTCCCCAACAGACGACCCGGAAGGTCCTTTGGCGGTTGTTAGACTGGATTGGTTCTACTACTTCGGAGCCCTGGTTAGTTGGGGGTGATTTCAATGCTAAGCTGGTGGCTTCTGATAAACAAGGGGGCGCCCCTCACACTCGTATTGTTAATCCTCAGTTTAGGGATTGGGTGCATCAAAGCGGTCTCCATGATTTGGGTTTTCTGGGGTCTAAATTCACTTGGCGTCGTGGTTTAATTCAAGCACGTCTTGATCGGATGTTTGGCTCGACTTCTTGGCTTCAAGCCTTCCCTCACACGGTCAATCAGCACCTTCCCTTTCTGGGTTCTGATCATCGCCCCTTGCTAGTTCATATCCGGCATTCTGCTCCTCGGGCTTCTCATTCTTTTGGGTTTCATTTTCAAAACGCTTGGCTCACTCATCCGGGTTTCAATGACGTGGTGGCCGAGCATTGGCTGCCGGCAGATGATTCCTTCAGCAAATCCCTCGAGGGTTTCACTCGCCACCTCTCGCGTTGGAATCATGAGGTTTTTGGGCATATTTTCCATCGGAAAAAACGTCTTCTTGCTCGTCTGGAGGGTATCCAGCGCTCGCTGTCCACCGACTCGTCGGATGCGCTGTTGGATTTGGAACAACGGTTGCGCAACGACCTTTTACAGGTGTTATGTGAGGAAGAAATCTTCTGGCATCAACGCGCCAAATGTGATTGGATATTTAAGGGTGACCGGAATACCAAATTTTACCATACAGTTACTCTTACTAAACGGAAGAAGTTACACATTGATCGCCTCATGAATACCACTGGGACGTTTGTGTCGGGTCCTTCTCATCTGCGCGCCCTAGTGCGGAACTTCTTCCTCCAGTTGTACACTCCTGATACCGTTGTGCGTACTCCTTTTCCCGCTTCTGGTACTTTTCCTCACCTTTCCCCGGACCGGCTTCGCGATCTGGAACAGCCTATCACTGCTACTGACGTCCAGCAAACGGTTTTTTCTCTCAACCCTAATAAAGCTGTGGGTGTGGATGGGTTCAATGCTCTCTTCTTCCAGACCCAATGGGCTCAGGTTGGTCCTTCGGTGGTCAACTTAATTCAAGGTATTTTTCATCAGGATCACTGGGAACGGGAATTAAACCAAACTATTTTGGTTTTAATTCCTAAAATCCCTACTCCTCTGCGAATCACCCAGTTTCGGCCCATTAGCCTTTGTACTGTTTTGTATAAAGTGATTGCCAACATTATTGTTAATCGGTTAAAACCTCATATGGCTTCCCTCGTTCAGGAGACCCAGTGCAGTTTTATTCCTGGTCGTCAGATCACTGATAATATCATCATCGCTCAGGAAGTGATCCATTCGATGAGGAAGAAAACCGGTCGCAAGGGGTATCTCGCTTTGAAGGTTGATCTGGAAAAAGCCTACGACAGACTTAGCTGGGAATTCCTTCACAATACCTTAATGGACATTGGTCTCCCTCTGTTTCTTATCCGGATTATCATGAAGTGTGTGACTACGGTCTCTTTTCAGGTCGCTTGGCAAGGTACTCTGTCTGACCCGTTTACTCCTTCCCGCGGTATTCGTCAGGGGGATCCCCTTTCACCCTATCTTTTTGTGCTTTGCATGGAACGGTTAGGGCATCTCATTTCGCGGGCAGTTACTTGCGGCCAATGGAAACCGATCCGGTTGGGCTTATCGGGCCCTCCGCTCTCTCATCTTTTTTTCGCTGATGACTTGGTTCTTTTTGGTGAAGCTACTCCAATGCAGACCCATCTCATTACCCAAATTTTGGACACTTTTTGTCAGGCTTCTGGACAATGCGTTAATTTCAGTAAAATCAGGGTTTTTTTCTCTAAGAATGTTCCGACCCAAACGGCGCGCCAACTGAGCCAAGCCCTGCAGGTTACGCAAACTAACAATCTTGGGCGTTATTTGGGCGTCCCGTTATTACACGAGCGTGTTACTCGCAATACGTACCAATATATTTTGGATACCGCTCAACAAAAGTTGACTGGGTGGAAAGCACGTATGCTTTCTTTGGCCGGTCGGGTTACTCTTACTCAATCTGTCATTTCTGCGCTTCCCATATTTACCATGCAAACGGTTCGCCTGCCTCGTCACCTGTGTGACGATCTTGAACGCATTATGAGGACTTTTATCTGGGGTCCGCCGGACGGCCCCAAGAAAATCCATCTGGTAAATTGGGAGGAAGTCTGCAAACCCAAGTCGGCGGGGGGTCTTGGCCTTAAACGTATTCGTTCGATGAATGATGCTCTCCTCATGAAACTTGGCTGGAATACTAAACCCCAGGCTCTTTGGGTTCAGACTGTGCGGGCCAAATATAAATTTGATATGGTGCATATCCCCCAAACCTTGGCGAGGTCTGGTGCTTCGAGTACTTGGCGAGGGATTGCGGCCGTTTGGCATTTCATCCGGCAAGGAGCTATATGGCATGTTGGTCAGGGGCAACGAATTCTTTTCTGGTTGGACCACTGGTTAGATGATTGGGGTCCCCTTTATTTTCTGGCTCAGCTAGCCCTCCCTGAGAATCTTCTGTATGCTACTATTCAGGATCTTCAGGACGACAATGGCCAATGGAATTGGCGAGTCTTCCAACATTATCTCCCCGCTTCTGTTTGCGCGTCTATTGCGTCGGTCACTATTGGCACTGACGAGGAGGATCGGTTGAGCTGGGGTCCGGCTTCGAATGGGCGGTTTACCGTTGCAACTGCTTACGACCTGATTGAAGAAATCCATTCTCCTGCTTCCAACAGTCCCTGGGAGGCCATATGGAAGTGGGCGGGGCCTCAACGTATCAGATCTTTTCTCTGGCTGGTGACTAAGCGGAAGTTGCTTACTAATTAAGAACGCGTGGCTCGTCATCTGACTATGGAGGCGGGTTGTCTCTCCTGTGGTCAGGAGGAAACGATCATTCATGTTTTACGGGATTGTCCTCGGGTCAAGTCATTCTGGCAGCACTTTTCGTTTCCCATAGTTGGTGGAGTTTTTTTTAGTCAGGGGGTGGACCAATGGCTTCATTTTAATCTTCATCATCCTGGGCACATCCAACAGGTTGCGTGGGCTACTATTTTTGGGGTTGCCTGTTGGTTTTTGTGGAAATGGAGGAATAATAGCATCTTTGAGCCGGGTTTTTCTTGGCCTACTAGTGGGCATTCTATTGTCCTCGCTTACACGAATTCGATCATTAGAGCCCGTACGTTGGAAAATCATCTCTTTCCGTCTCAGGGGCTGCCTTTGGGCTCTTTAGTTGGGTGGACTCCTCCTCTCGCTGGTTGGGTCAAGTTGAATACGGATGGGGCCGTGCCTCTGGGCTCTACTATAGCTTCGGCTGGCGGTCTTCTTCGAAATTATCAGGGGCACTGGTGCGGGGGATTCTTACAGCGGCTTGGTGTTGGCACGCCTATACTGGCGGAGCTTAACGGGGTGTATTCGGGGTTGCTCCTGGCCTGGAATTGGGGTTATCGCCGCGTGCTGCTGGAAGTGGATTCCCTTGAGGTCGTTAATCTCCTTTCGGCTCCCCTTTTTGATCTAACTGACCTTTCTGTTTTGGTGACAGGTGTTCGAGACTTGCTTCGTCGTGACTGGGACGTAAGTTTGGCTCATACGCCTCGTGAGGGGAACCGATGTGCAGATCATTTGGCTTCTCTAGCCACGGTTGCGGCGCCGGGCCTACATTTATTGAGCGAGCCTCCCTGGAGCCTCTTGGCTGAGCTTCAACGGGATCAGCTAGGAATCCTTTACCCTAGATCCCTGCGTCGGGGATTCCCTTATCGGAGCTAGTCTCCTTGTTTCTTTTCCCGTGTAATTAAAAAAAAATAAATCATGCGTTAACTAGGACTCCCATCATGGTTTAATTGCATTAACATGACAATAGGGATTATTTATATAATAAAGATGAGTCAAATTTAATTAGTCTCGTGCGAAAAGGACGGAGTCAAGTTCAGTTTGAACTGGCTCGCATTGGGTTTGAAATTGCGTATTCGACTCTGGTAGGTATCAAGTTCAGGAAAGAAGTATTTAGTTCATTAACTTTTACTTTATATATATACAGAAGCTGTACAAACTATATGCAACATCTGAATTCACTGTGCAAACAGATGCTACTGTTAAATCCCATTTCTCTAGTATCTGTTAATGGGATTTAAGTATAGCACTTGTGTAGGGAATTAGTAGTAGACATCTCACTTGGACAAGGAGGTGAATCCAAGCTTGACAGATGAGGTTTCCATGCATCAGGAAAGTTTGGAGGCAAGCTGAAAGGAAATTCCAGGGAACGGACAGCTGATTCCCACTTGCTGGCTTCATCAATTTCACTTTGATTCTTCCTCAACATAGGGTCAACTTCTAGTGAGCATGTATTTGTATGGGGAAAGCTGATGGAGAATCCACTGAACTGCTGTTCCGAGTCCGAGGGTTTAGTAGCATCAACCATGGCAGGGTTGAGTATCGTGGAAGGAGAAATAGAACATTCGGTTGAACCTGACAATCCAACTGGTGAAAACAAGAAGTTGGGATTGTCTACATTGGATGGCATGTCTAATGCCGGAAAGCTAGAGCAGGTGTGGAATGATCCTGTTTCGGCCGGGTAGGAAATGTTTTCTGAACTGAAAGGAGTGAAGTGTCCAGGTTGATTGAGCATATCAGGTGTAGGATCTGTTATATTAGAGACCCAAGAATAAGGAAGAGCTCTCTGTGCCATGGAGTGACTCTTCTTGAATATCTTGCAAATGGCCCAAGCATCCTGGAATAGAAAACATAAGTTCCTCCATGTTAATCCAAAGGGACCTGGAATTAATGTTAAAAAAGTACTGGAATGAGTACATTAGCAGGAAAACTTCTGTCCATGAACTTCTTTGGTGGTAATGGCTCTCCAAGTGAAGGTAATCGAAATTCATGCATCATCCAGTCTGTTTTCATTCCTTTTGCGGCTCTACCTCTGTAGAAAACAAGGGACTTCTTCAAACCTATGCACTTAGTACCATCAGAAGAGTGTATCGGACGATCAGTTCCTGTCGCCTTCCAAAACCCAGCTCCTGTCACACGATTTGGCCTTGCACTGTTCCTGTACTTCCGATCTCTTGGACAATAGAAATACCATTCTTTCTCACCTGTCATCGCAAGCTCTGTGGGTAGGAAAGGGAGAGAGAGAAAAAAAGAGAGATACAGAAACAATCATTTCAGAAGGAAATTGGAGATGGTATGTTTCGTGGATTCTTTTACTGATTGAACCATGGAGAAACTGATAGAAACAAACAAAATCAGAAGTAGCAGCTTACTTGGAAGATCCCAGGGATCATATTTATAGATGTCCACTTGCTTAATCAGCTCTATGGGCAAAGGTCGTTGCTGTACCTTTCTCTTAAGATAAAAACTCACAAGCTCCTCATCAGTTGGATGAAATCTAAAACCAGGCAACATCACATCATTATTCCTGTCAACTTCATTCTTCTCTCCCATATCTCTTTCCCTGAACCGACTCTGATGATGGTGAAACAGTTGACTAGACTCGTTAGTCCTGATCTCAGAAACCGGAGGCTTGAGAGAAGAGAAGAGCTCAAGCTCTGAAGAAGTTTAGTGAACACGAGAACCAAGAGAACTTGACTCTCATACTTCAAAACCAGATATTTGCTTCCTCTGAAAGGATTTGTCACCGAAGCTCAGGTCGGTCTTTCAGGGATAGAGTTATGCGAAAATCATCATATGTTGGTGAGAATTTGGAAGTAAAACTAAACTAAAACTATTCAAGGAACAGGAATTTCTATGGAAGCTGGCGTCAATCTTGTATGCTGTATGTTCAGACACAAATTTCAATCTTCTCGGCTTTGATTCTTATATTTATCTTCAACAAATCAAAGACAAAAAGACAAACCAACCTTCCATTGGATCACTATTTTATTGTAACATTTCAGGAAATGGATGACTTGCTGGACCAATTTCCAAAAGATTAAAAAACAATATAAAAGATCTGATGCCTCGAAAAGAGATGCCTCGAAAAGATGGCTTCACGAGTAGGAATTTCCAACATATTCATCGAACAAAGGTCAATGGATAGGGATGATAGAGTTTGAAATTGGAGTCGTAAAAAAATTATGGCTGCTAACTTGAGTTCGAGTTCGAGGTTGAAGTTGAGGTTGCTTGAGTTATAAATATATTTTAAAATTTTAAAATTATTTTTATTGAACAAAATTATTAATTCTTTAAACTAAATTTGGTTTAAATTAAGCTTGAAATCGATATCAATTTGTTTATCTTTGGATCTGAAAAAGGCTACTTCTGTTTATCTAATTGCATTCCATACTTTGAGATATAAGAACATGTGATATGTCAAAAATATCTACTCTTCTTTTCTTTTCTTTTTTCGGTTATGTTATGTAAAGTAAATTATTAATTAGAGATAACAATAAGTCGGATCAAGTCCGAGCCTAAGTTGTCCAAGCTTAAGTCTACCCGAAGCCAAACTCTTTTTTATTAAATAATTAATCCTCAGGTTAATTTAAACTTGAACTTAACTCGTAAATCTGACTCGTTAAAAACACTTGAATTTAAGATTATGGTTCATAGATTGTCATCCATGTGCTTGATTGGTAAAATGATCAGAAGCAACATTCATATCTCTTTACACTAATTAACCATTTGTGATTGGGTCGTTGTGTATAAATAACTATTAGTTGTAGTTATTATTACTACTACTACTACTACTACTATTATTATTATTATTAATTTAATTTATTACAAATTTAAAGCATCGTTAAATTTTTATTAATATTACAGAAATAGACCAACAAATAAGATTAGTTTATCTTTATAAATACACAAAAAATTTAATAAATAAATTAAGCGGTTAATTTATTTTTATTTTATTAACTTTTGTAATTAAAAACATAATATTTTATTCATTGAAATTTTTATCTTTTTTTTTTGGTACAGAGGAAACAAAAAGAAAACAGCAATAAGAACTCAACCCCGTAAACAAAGGGGCTAGCTGCATCCTTTAGTAGCAGAACAGAAACAGAAGCTGGGGGTAAGTCCAACACCCGATTGTTGACAGTCGGAGAACGCCCACCGAGCTTGGCGAGATGGTCGGCAACCGAATTCCCTTAACGGAGCAAATGGGTCATTTTCACACACCAATCTTGTTGCAGCAGAACTTTGATATCACAGATAATGTTGGCATGACAGTGTGTCACCCATTCCCTTCCTTCCAAAAGTCGCAAAACTTCCGTAGAATCTGACCATAGAGCAACATTCCGAAAGTGATTAGCTCAAGCTAACGTCAACCCTCTTTTAATAGCTAGAAGCTCAGCTTTCATATTCGATCGAAACCCAACTAATTATGAGAAACCAAGCAACCAAGCTCCTTGCACATTACGTTAACACGAATGAGTGCACAATTTCCATCGATGACACTTTATATTAATCTGGTTGATGACACGAGCTTATAGAGTTAATTTTTAAGATATATTTAAAATAATTGATATATTTTAATACTTTTAATTAAAATTGTAAGATTAAATAATTTTTTAATTATATTATTTTATATTAAAAGATCATGTAATCACTATCCCTTAAATGCCTATTACTCTTTTCAATACCTTCTTATTATATGTTTATCAACATATACGGGCAAGTACTTAATTATCCTAATGTTTTAAAAACCGAGTTAGAGAACAAATAGGTGAGATAAGAGATTTAAGGTTTAAAAGGTTCAATTAGTATTAAAGTATTATAAAATTGATTAAAGCTTGAATTAAATTGAAGACTTTAAATTATAATTAAAGGAGATTATCTTTACTCATGAAAGAATTTGAAATTTAATTAAAAAATATTATTAAATAAAAATTAATTAGTTTATTTTAGTTTATAAAAATCATTTAGTTTACAAAGATTGACGGATTAATTAATAAATTGATTAATTTTTAGTTATTAAAATAAATCTAACTTTTATTTGTTCTGAAAAATATTTTATCCGTTCTGAAAAATATTTATTTTCCAAAATTATTTAAAAACATATAATACGCTTTTTTGGAAATATAATATGATATTAAAAATAATAAAAGAAATCTTTTACTAAATTTTCATGAGTAATTTTTTGAAAAATCACAAATTTAATAATTAATTATATAAGAGTTTATGCCAAAATAAATCAATATAAACTAACATTTATTTTCAAAATAGTTTTAATATTATATAAAAATATTATATAGAAACTAAAAATATTATATAGAAAATATCATTCTTTTACTTTATGTATGACGTATACGGATAAATCATCTTTTTTTTACTATAACTTAATTCGAACTTTAGTTCAATTAGATAAATATCCTTAAACTAGTAAATACGATATTATTCGGATTAATTAATTTTTAAATCATTAAATATAAATAATAATATTTTATTTAAATTATTTACTACTAATTTAAATTAAATTCGTCAATTTCGACAACAAATGATGCCATCCTTGACCAGAGACAAAAGCAGAAAAGATCCCATTGTCAAGGAAGGGGTCAACAATATGAACCAATTTGGTTCCACTAATCCGAAGCAGCTTTATGTCACTGTTTTGTTTATAGATAATGCTTTCTCAACTTGCTCAATCGTGTAAAGGTATAATCTTATTGAAAGCAACCCATAGTATGAATGAAAGAAATGTATCCGAAATTCTGTTCAAAGCTTATCTTTTTGTATGATTCATACAAAATTATTAGTCATGAGTGGACATTAAGAATAAGAATAAGAAACAATACCTATTTATGTCACATCTGTTAAATTAATTCCAATTTTTTGGGTGGCCAAGTTTACTTAAGCACCAATTAACCATGATTAATGTTCTAGTTTGTCGAGTTGATAAGTACTCGGATGAATGTGATTTAATTAATTGACTATTTAGAATTGGTAATTAACTAAGTTGATGGAATCTTGGAGACAAATGATATCATCACCGCAAGAAACCTTTAAACCAAAAAGATGATAGGTTTGATAATAATACTCACGTGAGAGTGTCTCATGTTAGAAAAGTAGGGGAAAGAAAACTAATATATAAGTCTAATGAGTTACTTCACCTATTGTCAATTGGTTTTAGAATGAAACCGCACTTAAACTTGTGTGTAGTCTAGCTTTCTTTTTCGTGTGGGCCCGTAGGCCTATTATAAATTTCACATGATATTATAGCAAGTCTGGTCCAGATTATTAATTTCTCGGTTATCCGTCTGAATGTCCAGTCTTAGCGGCCCGGTCCGGTTATCACTATGTTTATTTCAAGTGACAACTGAATGTACAGTCCCAGTTGTACTCGAGGTAAAGTGTTGATAATATCCACAAGTGAGTGTCTCATATTAGAAAAGAGGAGAAAAAGACTAACATATAAGTCTAGTGTGCTACTTCACCTATTGCCAATTGATTTTAGTATGGAACATTATTTAAGTTTGTGTGATCTAACTTTCTTTTTTGTATGGGCCCTTAGGCCCATTACAAATTTCACAAGGTTTTCGAATGATAAAAAATCAATTTAGGTTCAATTTATCTTAATAATTTTTTTATTAAAAATTAATTGATTGATTAATTAAATAGATAATTTGTATAAATTAAAATAACTTAGTTAATTTTTATTTAATAACCTATATTTATAATTAAACGACGAAAATTAAATTATTATTGAACTCACGCTTCTTTATACTTCCATTAACAAATTCGGAGAAAAGAGATGTCATCAAAACGTATGCTTATAAATTTATTTAACGGAATACTATAATAATTAACTGATGTTGGTCCAATTGTGTCGTTTTATGAGATAATAATCAACTGATGTAGCTCCAATTATGTCGTTTTATGAGATAATAATCATAAAACGTAAGAACTGGAAAAGATGTATTCAACATCTACTAATTACTTACGTTACGTATACAAAGCATGATATGATCCAAAATGTTCCTTTCTTCAATAAAAGTCGTATTGTTAACAGAACTAATTTTCTCTCCAGAGGTTATTAATCTTTTTATCTTCCTTCTGTACAGATGCTAACAGAACTAACTTTTTATTGTCAGATACTCGAGACTTACTTCAACAAGATTGAGCGGTGCAAATCCAGCACGTGTCTCAGAAAGGGAACTAGTGTGCGGATACTCTGGTTACCCTCACAAGTCTTGCTAGCCTAGGCATCCACATATTGTAAGAACCTCCTCTACCAGTTGTACATCTGTTTCACTGGGACAAGCAAGGCGCTGTGTACCGGCGGGACATCCGTTAATCTAGTTTTAATCTTTTCTTGTCTGTTTCTTCCTTTGTAATAAAAAAAGTCGTATTTGTTGAATAATTTATCTCATACCTTTTTTTGAATAATTAATAATTTTTAAGTCTATATTGAAAGTAAATGAGACAAAACAGATTAAAAAATGGGCATATCAAGACAATAATGTAACATCATAGTTAGCTTGATTAAATTCCTTAGACATCTCCTTTCACACTTTGGTATATGTGAACAAAGATATTTCTAGCTGTTCATGTCATTGGTTGGGTAACAAGATTTAAGTCTCCATTTTTTAATTTTATTCTTTACAAAAAGTATTTATATAATTTTAAAATATTAAATATTTTATAAAACATTTTTTTACTAAATTTTTGTTGAGAATCAATCATATGGTATTTTTAGGATGGTAATGCTGCTAACACCGGTCTGAGCCTGAGTTTTACTAGGTCTAATCCAAAAATTTTTAATTAAAAATATTAAAATAACGTCATTTTATTTATAAGCGTCGAACCTTAGACTAGACCGAGCAAGCCTGAATCTAGTCAATTCAGGTTAGGCCAAGGCAGGGCTGGCCAAGAGACCATCTCTAGATATTTTACATTAAAATAGTTTGATAAATCCTTGATAAAATCTTTTAAAATGTTTAATACCAAAAGATATTTCTTAATATTAAGAGTTAAATTCACTTGTATTCTAATGATTTATTTTTTGTTTTGATTTTTTATATTAAAAGTTCTCTTTTCTCTCTGTAATATTATTGAATATCGTCATATTTTGTTTTTTTATTGTTTAAGTCAAAAATAAAAGCTAACAAAATAAAATGAAAAGTGCTTGATAGAAAAGAATATATAAAAGATTATATAAAATAAAATAAGTTAAATTAATGTAATTGTTGGGACCCGATCTCAGGAACCGGATCCCAACCGGAAAACGAAAACGGAAACGGAGCAAACGAAATCGAAAGCAGAAATCGAAAGAACGGATTTTTTTCGCATTCGATGCGGAACGAAACGAAAGCAAATGTCGACATCCGAAAGCGAAGATTGATCGAGAACGAAGCGAGACGCGTTGGAAACCCTAAGACTAATCTGAAATTCCCAATATAAATTTTTCTTTTTTTTTCCATACAATTCTTTTTCTTTTGGAAACCCATCCGCATGCAAATTTCAATTCACTTAATTTTTCTTAATCATGTAATAACTCAAAATTTCATCTTTGACTTATCTTTAGCAAAACTAACTTCTTTATCAAGTTCTTATTTTGCCATAACCCGATTTTCTCGAAAATCGGGCAGCATAACGGCTGTATTTTGACAGCCCAAAAATTTCTGCAAGTCAAAAACATACACTTCTATATATCCAAACACCACTCAGAGTCATCGGACCTCCCGTCCGGAA
>JAOSBP010000001.1:23719760-23737285 GCA_027563825.1 Erythroxylum mucronatum | reverse complement strand
GCAAAATATGGATCTTCTTCGTCGTCGCGTTGGCAGGTGTGGGACAGCCCACTACCGGGACTTCGTCAGCTTCTGCACAATGATGTTCTCTCTATTGCTTTTCTGAGGCGTTAGGCCTCCTCTGTATTTGTCTTTTCCTTTTCACCAAAAAAAAAAAACTAAAACTAAAAAATCTTTAAATTTTTTTTTCTTTTTGCAATTGCATTGTAACAAGCCCATAAGTTCAAGAATAAAAAGAGTTCACATGTAGCAATTTTAGGCAGATTAATTCAACATCAAATCCTAATATTTTTAGTTACTTATTATTAGTTAATAATAATTATGATATTTATTTTTAAAACATAATTTATAAGTCAACCTTAGGATAATAAGAAACAGAGTTAATTATATAAAATTTTTTTATGGCATAACTTTTTAATTTTTATTTTATTAATCTTTTAATAATATTTTTAGTTATAATATTATTCTTTTTTGTTTATTCATAATTTTAAAATAATGTTGTATTATAATTTAAATTTTCAATACTACTTCAATTTGAATAAAAATAAATGAGGAGGTATTATAAATAAATAATATTATAAAGTTATTTACATATAATTTTATTTATTTTAAAATATCTTGTTATTGATATATTTTCCTTAAATTTTTATAGTTATATTATTATAGTTTGTCGACCTAAAATAATTATATCACTATTGTAATTTAATTTTAATAAAATTTTTAATTAAAACAATTAAATAAGTTTAAATAATATTTTTGGAGTTTATAATACAAAAGTAAATTTTAAATACTAAAAATATTTTTAAAATAATTAAACTATACGAATTTATTTATTTTTGCATGCTTGGGTTTGGTAAGTAAAAGTCAACCAGCCTATAGGACAGTCCTCCTCACCGTTGGTTAAGCTGAACTGGCTGAACGGTCCATCCCTTATCTTCTTTTCTTTTGCATTTCGTAGTTACACTTGAAAGTCCCCTTATCTTTGTCCTACAAACTCAAATCTCATAACCATTGATTTTGCTTCATCACTATTCTCTTCTCAGCTTCTTAGTTGGTAGAAATGCAAATGTTGGCTTGCAATTCATGGTTACTGCAAAAATCAGCCATTGATGTCTTTCTCCAAAGACCCTTTTTGATGGGTCGGCGGCAGCTTCTGCGCTCTGCCTCTGTCTGCTCTCATGATCTCCACCCACCCTCACTTTTCAGGTCAACTTGTCACTTTACTTCTCTGTCCTTTCACAGGCTTACCATGATCGTTTTCTTATCATCTACATTGCATTTTGTTATTGATTTCCAGATTAAAGATCAATCTATGTGATTGATGGTTGTTTGTTTCTAATGCTATTTCATGATAAAGCAATGGATTGAAGAAAAGGATATGATAAGGTCTTTATGTTGGTTGCAACTTTGGTGGTTGTAGGGCTTTAAGAGATGGGAACAAGGATATTTGTGCAGCAATATGCAGAAGTAGTGCCATTACCGCTCGGAGGACTTTGCTTGCAAGTGTTTTCATGTATCTGCTTTATCATCCTACAAGGTACTTATCAGGTCTGCACGATTCGGCTTTGTGTTAACTACATTGAAATTTGCGAAAGATACTTTCTTTTTGATTCCTTCATGCTAATTCAATATTAGTGGCAGACATTCCTCATCCATAATGAAGAATACTCAGTTCAGTGATGGTAGTTTCTCTCTTAAACATTAGTGTTTACTGATTGTTTGCTAATATACAGCTGAAGCATTGGGGGATCCAACTGTAACAATCGAGGAAGTAACTCCTCCTGTTTTCCCTTCTGGACCTCTATTCCCTACTGAGGTTTACACTGCATTACCTTTGTTTCTGACAAGAGGTGATTTACACTTGGAAAAATTCATGCCTGATCTTATCACTGACAGGACAGAATTGTACAACTGTTTGAGAAGAATACATACTCTGTCGTCAACATTTTTGATGTGACACTGCGGCCTCAACTAAACATAACTGGCGTTGTTGAGGTACATTAACGGTATCTTCTTGATGCTTTTGTCATCTATCAGAAACTGATGTAGAAAGCTACTGTATTGTCTGCAGATTCCAGAAGGAAATGGATCTGGTGTGGTCTGGGATCAACAGGGACACATTGTGACAAATTATCATGGTAAGAGCTATAGAAGAGATTGTAGAATAAGGCTATATGATACGTAATTCTCCTGGAATTTTAATCATTCTTGAAAAATCTTTTACATTTTAATATTCTAACAAAAGGAATTTAGTAGTCTCCATAACCGCCTTGATGGAACTGACATGTACATAAGTATAAGCATGCAGACTTTTTCTTTGGAATATTAAGCATTTTACCTGTAAAATAATTAATTTGCTACAAGTTGCTTTTATCCATTTCCAGTTAATTTTGCAGCATCACTCATGTTCTGCTTTCAATATGAATTTCTTTCAAGATTTTGACCTTTCTGTTGGTCTAGCAATATTAAGCCTTCGTTGCTTTGACGTCACTCCTACGAAAAAGCTAGTGTTTCTGCAATACACATATTAATAGATTAATGAATTGTAGATTTGAAGCTAACTACTCTTTCTTAATGTAGTGATAGGTAATGCTCTTTCAAGAAATGCAAGCCCTGGACAAGTTGTTGCCAAAGTTAATATTCTTGCATCAGAAGGGTGAACAACATTTACCTTCAATATCTGAGAAAAATTGCATTATACTTTTGCACAATATTTTTGTCATAATCTGTCGCTTTCTGCAGGTTACAAAAGAACTTTGAGGGAAAATTAGTTGGTGCAGATCGTGCTAAGGACCTTGCTGTGTTGAAGGTTCCTTGTTTTTTTTGGCAGTTATTTTCTGAGTTTTCAGTTGTAGACAAGGCAGACTCATTCATTTTGTTTGTTCAACAGCAGTGAGCAGGCTATCAAGTTTGAATGTTTCAGATATACCCTCTTGGTGATTGAGTGTTTATTCTGTTTGGTAACAAAGGTTTTGATCTTTCCTATGCCAGGTAGAAGCACCCAGAGATCTGTTGAGGCCAATAAATGTGGGCCAATCTTCGTTCCTAAAAGTTGGACAGCAATGTTTAGCAATAGGAAATCCATTTGGCTTCGATCACACTCTTACAGTTGGGGTTATCAGTGGATTGAACAGAGACATTTTTAGTCAAGCTGGAGTTACAATTGGCGGTGGAATTCAAACAGATGCAGCTATCAATCCTGGGAATAGGTTGTAACCTAAACAGATTCATACCTTGTAGATTTCTATTGAAGTTTATTTGATTTTTCCTATGAATGCTTGATACAATATGTCCAGCATTTATTTAGCCTTTGTTTGGATGGAAGGAAAGCAAGAGAAAAGAAAGGAAGAGAATTGTATTTCTCTTGGTTTCTATTGTTTGGACAAAAATAAGCAAAGGGAAAGTTAGAGAATGGAGAGGAATAGCAGAAAAATTTGGACCAAATGTATTTTCCACCAAATTGGTGGGAAAGGAGGAGAAATTCAAGACAAAGTAAGACAAGATAAGTAAATTACCATTGTATTCTTATTTAACAAAAGATAAACAAGTTCTATAATAAAGGACATAAAGGTCTATAAGTTTCAATTCCCTCCCCTGATAAATTAGGAAAACAAACAAGAGAAAGGAAATCCTATTTCTCTTCCATTCTTTTCTCCTCTTTTCCCCTCAATATTTCCTTTCCTTTCCGTTGTGCATGTAAGGATCTAAACAAAGGCTTAGTTTTCTGTTGTTGTTAGCTGTTTTCATGTCTTCTACGATTCTCCTGGTTGCATACTTGTATGTTCTTATTGCCCTATACTTGTTATTTACATCAAACTGGTTTAATGTGACAGTGGAGGTCCTTTACTGGATTCTAAAGGAAACCTGATTGGGATCAATACAGCAATTTTTACTCAGACAGGTAGGGATTCTTCTCTATTTTCGGTCACTTAATCACATAAACCATATAGTGCAGAAAGCAATCTTCTTGGTAACTTCACATGTTTGTAAGCTTAACATAGGCCATTGAATTTGTTATTGATCTGTCCAAAGATACACATTTCTGTTGAAGAACATAAGATTATGAGTAGTGATTCCTAGTTACTTTATGAATGATCTCTTAACTAATAGCCATTTCCCTTTTTAATGGGTTTGACTGCTGGTTTCTGTCCAGGAGCATCAGCGGGCGTAGGATTTGCCATCCCATCTACAACAGTAGTCAAGATTGTGCCTCAATTAATCAATTTTGGCAGAGTAAGTTGTTTTACTAGTAACTCCATATACCTAGCTTGTTCCCAGTAAATAATTCCTTGAAAACTAAACTCATGATTGCTCTTGCCTTTGTCAGGTTGTCCGTGCTGGTTTGAATGTGGATTTTGCTCCTGATCTGGTTGCAAATCAACTTAATGTTCGAAATGGAGCTCTTGTCCTACTGGTATATGTTTAAAGTTCTGAAGAAACAGATCAATCATTTTATGAAATGTTAACCTCAATCCATGATATCGTGTGACTTGTTGCTTTCAAGTAGTTAACAGCTTCAAACTCCGTGTTATGAGCAGGTCCCTGGAAATAGCCTTGCAGCTAAGGCTGGTATACTTCCAACCAGAAGAGGTTTTGCTGGAAAAATTATTCTTGGTGATATTATTGTCGCAGTGGACGACAGACCTGTGAGATTTTCTTTTCTGAAACTGATCTTTCTTCTATTATTCCACTTCATATGCTTCCTATACGGCTATACCTTGCTTATCAGGAACCAATTTAAATCCCCGAGAAGGTTTCATGCTCAAATCTACTATTCTGATTCCATATCTTCATTTCTTCAACTACAAAATCTTCTGTTCCCTCGACACAAGCAGAATCAGACCTTTTTCTGCTGACAGGTGAAAGGTTTTATGTGTATGCTTTGTTTGACTTTGTTCAGGTTAAAAACAAAGCAGAGTTAGACAAAGTGTTGGATGAATATAATGTGGGTGACAAGGTGGTGTTGAGGATTCAGAGGGAAAGTGAGAATCTGGAACTGCCTGTGGTATTAGAAGAGAAGAGCTAAGGACATGGCTTGCTTACGTTTTTCTGTGAATGCGAACCTATGATCTTCCGAGTTGTTCAAAGTTTACAAGCTCTCCAAGCTGCATGCAGAAAAAGAAGTCTGCAGATAGAGGATTTGTAAATGTAAAGTGAACTGAAACTTTCTGGTCCACCTTTTTACTTCTCTGTCAAAATCAGAGAACAAAAGTTGGTTCTTCATTCTGGTCTGTAATCTATAGTTAAATGTTAGAGATACATTGCAAGCAAATATGTCACCTGAATCTAGAAAGTGTTGGTACCCAACTTGCCAGGATAAAGTTCTTAGAGTGAGTCACAAATTGGCTAAAACAGGATCTGTTCAGGGGATGCAGGTGATCATCTTTGAAATTCTTCTTGGCAGGAGCATTTTATCCCTGGGGATGACTAAAGTCAGCAAATCAAGTTCAAATTGACGGTCTTAATCTCAATTAATTTATGCAAAAGGATGTAATTTTGACAAAATGACAATATTTTGAGGATTGAATCATTTTGATGAATATATTAGAAAATTTTAATGATTAAAATGATGTCTTTTTTTATAATTTATGTCAAAATAATGTTAGTTTGATTTCGATTTGATTGAATTTTAAATTGTTCGAATATAATTTAATTAAATTTAAATTAAAAAATAAAATCGACTTAATAGTATTCGCATTTTAACCTAACTTGATTGGATAAATAATGCAATACTATATTTAAAAGTTTTTGAAAAAATAAATTATTATAAAAGAAATAATATTTTATTTATCTAACAATTAGAGTATATTTATTTTTCACTTTAATTTGAAACATTAAAAATTTTATTCTGAAATTTATCTTTAGTCAGTTTATAAAATTGAATAATTAAAATTTCCTTTCAACTGAAGGGTTTTGTCGCGGGAAAGACTAGCCCATTCTGCGAGCCGAGTGATGAGACCCAATGCAATGGGATCGACCACCCTTGAAAGTTGAAACTGAAGGACTCTGTTTTCCTGAGAGCAAAATCTTCTGAATTTAACGTCAACCCAGAATGTGTTTAGGGTTTTTGATAGTAATACATTCATATTCAGGTACATTCTTAAAACAGAGCTCATCGTTGCCTCAAGTTCTTTTCTTTTTACCATTTCTGGTTCTTTGCCGGTATTTTTTTTATTGCCTCAGCTATAATTAGTTGTAAGAGAATTGGGTATTTGGATTTTACTTAGTAGTTTGGAGATTGGAAATCTGGATTTTAGTTAGTAGTTGCTTGATGGCAAGAGGCCAACTTGCTTTTCTGCTTCGTATGTGTGCGTCAAAGAACAGTGTTTCTAGAGCTAAGGTTTTGGTCAGAACTCACAATTTCGTTTCTTTAAGAGAATTTGACAACTGGGTATTGGGGAATAAGTATTGTTGTGCCTCTTCTTATGGGCGTTACCGTCAATTCTCAACTAAATTGGCGGACCTTTTTACTTCTGAATTTGGCTCGAAGAATCCAAAAGACGTTGGGACTTATAAGTCTGTTGATGAGAGAACATCTTCTTCATCGATCCAAGATGGTGAGGAAAAAAGCAATGAATATAGTTGTAGTAGTAGTAGTGTGACCGTTGTAGAAAGTGTCGAGTTTGAGGATGTTCTTGCGAATAGAGTTGAAGGTGGGATATGTGAAGTCAATGAAGGTAGTATTACTGATCTGACGAGAGTTACCGTTGGAGAGGAAAACAACAGTGAGGGTGTGCTCCTGAAGGAAAAAGTTGGGAAAGTTAATGTGGCATTTCGTGACCCTATAGAGTTGTATCAAGAACTCTGTAATGCTCAAAATAAAGAGAAGCTGAAGCGATCAGATTGGCAGACTATACAGGATGTATTCTCTTGTTTTGGAAAATCGGGATGGGCAGCCAATCAGGCTCTTGCAGTTTATATTGGAATGTCATTCTTCCCTACTGCTGTTAGCAAGTTTCGTGACTTCTTCTCCAAGAGATGTTCTTCTGAGATTGCAATGCACTTGGTTATGCTTGGTCCATGTGATGAAGCTGTTAAATTTTTGTTTCCTATATTTGTTGAGTATTGTATAGAAGAATTCCCTGGTGAGATCAGGCGGTTTAAGAGTATGATTGAGTCAGCAGACCTCACAAAACCACACACATGGTTTCCTTTTGCACGAGCAATGAAACGTAAGATTATTTACCATTGTGGTCCAACAAACAGTGGTAAAACTTATAATGCATTACAACGTTTTATGGAAGCAAAAAAGGGTATTTATTGTAGTCCACTTAGGCTTCTGGCAATGGAAGTTTTTGATAAGGTCAATGCTCTTGGTGTTTACTGTAGTCTTCTTACTGGTCAAGAAAAGAAGAAAGTCCCTTTTTCAAATCATGTTGCTTGCACTGTAGAAATGGTCTCAAGTGATGAATTGTATGATGTTGCTGTTATTGATGAGATCCAGATGATGGCTGACCCATATAGAGGTTATGCATGGACAAGAGCATTACTTGGATTGAAGGCTGATGAGATTCACTTATGTGGTGATCCTAGTGTTTTGAATATTGTTAGGAGGATCTGTTTAGAAACAGGGGATGAATTGTATGAACAACATTATGATAGATTCAAACCACTAGTGGTTGAAGCCAAAACTCTATTGGGAGATCTTCGTAACGTCCTATCTGGGGATTGTATAGTTGCATTTTCAAGAAGAGAGATCTTTGAGGTTAAAATGGCAATTGAGAAATACACCAAGCATCGCTGCTGTGTCATTTATGGTGCCTTACCACCAGAGACTCGTAGGCAGCAAGCTAGCTTATTTAATGATCAAGATAATGAGTTTGATGTGCTGGTTGCAAGCGATGCTGTGGGTATGGGGTTAAATCTGAATATCAAAAGAGTTGTTTTTAATGGTCTTTCAAAGTATAATGGTGACAAAAATGTTCCGGTTCCAGCATCACAGGTAAAACAGATTGCTGGAAGAGCTGGGAGGAGAGGCAGCCTATATCCAGAAGGATTGACAACTACCTTGCAACTGGAAGATCTGGATTACCTGATTGAGTGCTTAAAGCAGCCTTTTGATGAAGTTAAAAAGGTGGGTCTGTTTCCTTTCTTTGAGCAGGTTGAACTCTTTGCTGGGAAACTACCTAATGTTACTTTCTCCCAGTTGCTTGAAAAGTTTAGTGAAAATTGCCGTCTTGATGGTTCATACTTCTTGTGTAAACATGATCATATAAAGAAGATTGCAAATATGTTGGAGAAGATTCAGGGACTATCCTTGGAAGATCGTTTCTTTTTTTGTTTTGCTCCAGTTAATATCAGAGACCCAAAAGCTATGCACCATCTTCTTAGGTTTGCTTCGGTTTATAGTCAAAAAATCCCAGTTAATGTAGCGATGGGCATGCCAAAAGGATCTGCTAAAAATGATGAAGAGCTCTTAGATCTTGAGAGTAAGCATCAAGTCTTGTCTGCATATCTGTGGTTGTCAAATCAGTTCAAAGAGGGAAGTTTTCCGTATGCGAAGAAGGTCGAGGCAATGGCAACGGACATTGCTGAACTGTTGGGTCAATCTCTTATCAAAGCTTGTTGGAAACCTGCTTCAAGGCATTCAGGGAAACCAGAGCCCAAACAAATGGAAGCTGGCCAGAGCAGGCCTAAAGAGCAACAAAAGGAAGTAGGCTACATGAGGCCTAAGTCACTGATCAAACCAAATATGAAGTAAGTGATTCTAGTTGAGCTCATAAAATGGTTTTCCTGCTAGCAGCCAAATTCTAGTAAATCACTTTCACTTTTTAAATTTATTGTTGCTTGTTACTGTCTGTTTAACTTGTGTACCATTTATAAATATATCCTAATTACATTGGTTTCACGGTCTGTTGTGACTGATAAATATTTCTCCCTTCTGCCAGGCCTTGTGTCATAAATACGATTGGCTTTCCCATAATTATAGGCATTATATGTACAAGCAAAACTGAACGAATGATAAAAAATGACTCCTTTACTCAATTGACACAATTCGACTTATTTGCAATATGGAAGCAAGCGAAATCAATACAGGCAGCCATTAGGGAAAAAACAAAGAAAATAAATTATTATATGGAATTTGAACCAATAAGTTAAATACTTTCATAAGTTGTCAACTGATTTCTTTTCTTTCTACCAGGAAAAGGCAAGAGGAGCACTCTAAGAAGGTGAAAGCATAGTGATTTTTGCAGGTACATGCACTACTAGTAGATTCACATTTAGACCAGTAGGCACTGCAGCTTACTTTAGATTGTTGAGCCTCCGTAGCTTCTCATGCATTTCCAAGTGGTTGCTGATCTTAGCACTTCTGAAATAGCCCTGCATATGCCTTTTGATCATCTTCTTGATTAGAGTATATGTTTATTTATTACTTAATTGTTTATTTCTTGGAAAGTAGCCTTTAGTCAGTTTATCATTGGGATAAAAGATACCAGGCTCCCTTGTAATTTAACTTAATTTGAGAATAAGTCTTCATACGATTTTTTTGGGTGATTTTTAATAAAAAAATCTTTTCTTGAACTTCTTTTGAAAAAATAACACATGATATGAACAATATACATGGACCATTCAAATGTTGTTGATATGGAGACCCAATCTAGTTATTAAATTCAACTCGAACCAATTAAATCAGTTATTTTAAAATTATTAGTTTGAGTTGAGCTTAATTGATTTGCGTCAGGTTCGAGTTAACTTAGATCATCGTGTCAACAATATTTGATTTATCTAAGTATGTTATTCATATTACGTGTATTTTGTCGTTATTTTTTATCATAAGCTTTTTTTTTTTTTGAAAAATTGAAAACTACAAACAATTGTTCAGTAATTTTATATGTTAGAGATTTTTTTAAAATAAGTTAAATTACAGGGGAGTTTTGCATCTTTTACCTATTTACTATTTACCATTATTTGATGCATGTATCAGATGTTGACATAGATTGTAGTGCTTGTCTTACAAAATGTACTCAAACATTCATATATCTAACACCCTGTCTGTCCAGATGCATGCTAAAGCTTCCAACTCATAATTGCAGCTATATTTTTGGATAGATGACAATGTTAACAAACTGAATCAACAGTGAAATGTGCTTTCTCTGTCAGGCCCCTTGAGGATATGTGAATTGCCTTCTGTTCAAGTGGCAAATTCATGAGCTGAGCTAAGCTGGTACTATTACCTAGGAGCAAGTGCTTTTGATGAGGATCTACTTAAAAATGCAATCAGATTGTTGATCAGTCATCTTAGTATCCTCCACAACATCACTATACTACAAAGAGACTTTGTGATCACAACCTTTGTTTCTTAATCGGAGAAATCTGTTACCTTCTATTCAAATACTACTATGAAAAATCAGAGGAAATTGCATATTGGTGAAAAGCAATGGAAGCGTGCCGAATGCAAGCATTCTAACAATGTCAGGCCTTAATTTTCACCACCAGAGTATGATTTTAGTTTTTCTAGAGGCTATCAGTTTTGTACACTTCCCCCTAGTTTTGTCACTATGTAAATGTTGTTTCTTTTCTATCAGTCGCTTATGGTAATGTTATTTTTCTTCAACAAAGCTTTTCTTTTCGTAATCATATCTCTGTGCCCACCAAGATTTTGGATCCAGCCGCTTTCATCAATCACCTGTAGAAGTTCTTGTGGTGGACTGCCTGCAAAAAGCAAAGAAGAAAATCAGCTATACGTTGGAAGTTTACATGCAAACACTTCTACATGTCTTATAGAAAAGGACTGGGTACGGCCTTACTTCCCTGTAGACTCTATCAATATAATGAACTCTTTAATGAGGGGGGTCTTGTATGCAGGTCTGCCGGGATCAAATTTTGTACAGTAGCATCGCAGACCACACATCTGTGCTCGTAAGGGCTTCCTTTCCAAATTGTTTTTGGTCTACAATCGTCACACCACAGCAAGTGTTGGCATGGAGAGTTGGCCCACAACAACCTTCGCTGCTGGCACCCAAAGCACTTGCCCTGCTCCAGGCTTGTTTTGTATTTCTGTATACAACAGCAAAGTCAATTGCTCTATTTGGTGTATCACTAATAATAATGCTGTCAAGACTGAAAATGGATAGTAGAACTTTCCCATTCCTCACATCATAGAAATCAAATTCACGAAAAAAGAAGACTGATCTGTTATTCTGTTTTCTGGCAAGATCCTCCAGGACTGGATGGCTTTCTTGTGGTCTGATTTGCTTCCCTCTGAAGATTGGGTCTGGTTTCAAAAATTCAAGAAACCTCGAGTTCTCTGTTACCAAATTTTCCTCTTTACTCGAGTGAGACAACTTTTGGGATACCTGAAGGCTGGTCATAGTCAAATCATCTCTTTCATAGTGAACAGATGGAAGATCCTCAGAGCTCCTTGTGTAATCAGAATCATCATCGACATCATTACTAAATGATGAAGCATAAGAGCAAGGGCTGTGTATGGAGTCTGGAAGGGGTACAGGTTGTTGCAATGTAGGCTTTGAAAGGCTGGGAAGAAGAATCATGTGGTTGGCATGTTTTTGTCGACCAATAGGTATATATTTCATACGACAAAGGTCAGGAAAAGACTTCAAGAAATCACTAAGCTTTGGGAAGCCAAGAGAGGCATGGTCCATCTCAAGTCCAAAAGAAGCCCTGAAATCAGATTTGAGAGAAGAAAGAGCATATTCTCCTTCACTCTTCGTTACCTGTTGTAAGAAGCTAGGGAGCCACCTTTTCAGAGTTTTTAGCCATGCAGGAATGTCTTGATTGTGTGCTTGAGATTGAACAGAAGATGCCTTTGGTTTACCAGATATCAATTTGTCAACCCAAGATGTTAGTACGGGCGATTTATCCTCTTCCGGGGTCTTACAGTTAGATGTCTCTTTTATAGTCTTCTCTCCAACTGCCTGCAACTCTTGCATGTCTTTGGTTGTCCTAATATTGCATGTCAGGCAACTGGGGATCTCCTTTGTGTACTTCTCCTCATGTATCTCGGGCTGTAGCAGATGGCGGAAATTCTGGTCTTCAAAATGATGAGATGATTTATGACACTCAACTAGCAAGAGGCGTTTTGGGACAACACTCCTGATTTCAACTTGCTTGCCCATGATAGTCACGTAGTGTGCTTCAACAGCTGCTGAAACGGACAATCTATCTTCAAAGGTTACAAAGCCAAATCCTCGAGACTCAATTTTATCTCCTGTTTGAGTTCCAATTACTACTGCCTCATCTACTGAACCAAACTGCTCATGGAAAAATTTGCCCAGCGAACCTGTTTCAAGGACAAACAAATTACCGATCTCTCGTTTTGATCTGAGATGAGATTCCAAAAAGTGATGCAATAGATGGAGTTCACTCGTTTGATGAACTCCATCTATTATCATTTGATGGTTAACGTTCAAATGAAGGATAAATGCAGCATATACTGTTACAGATATCTAACCTGAATCCAAGCCAGTAGGAAGACCTCCTACAAAGACTTTGTTTTCGAGATTCCTTGAAAAGGAATAAGTCACGTCTCTTTTTGCCTTAGCCGGTAGAGGATTCTCTTCATCATGCACGTATAGGCAGTCAGTGCCTCTAACACAGCCACCTGGAGAGTTGAAGTATCTACAGACATCTCTCTTGACAGTGGAGCATGTCCTATTATTATCCATAAGTGGTAGATAACTGTGAGACCAAACAGATTGAACATAAACTTGCAAGTTGTACAATCTCAAACTCAGCATCAAATGAGCTGAAGGAGACCTTTTGGTGATACTGCCGTGGGCTCCTGAGGTTAAATGCTCATCGCAGTTAAAAGAGTTAAACTCATCCACTTGTAATGAAGCAGTTCGTTTCTGGTGAATAGATAGTGCACAATTTGCTGCATATATGAACAAGGAACATTGAGATTTGAGTGCATTATGTAGCAATAACTTCTCTTCCCTATCATAATTTGGATTGGATTAGGTTTTCATCTTACATAGGCTAATATTGTTTGAGGTTAGAATGAAACGCATGTCTTGAGTCTCTGCAAGATCTATAGGTCTTTGTTTTCTGTGAGAGAAAATTAGCATTGGAAAACACATGCCAGTACAGGATATATGCAAAGACGAAGAAAGGGAAAAAAATGTTGATATTTGAGGGGAGGGATAAGCTTGAAAAGAGAGCGGTTGTTTCTAACCGCAAATTGAAGACTTCAGTGCTTGCTCCCCAACGTAAGAGAAGCTCAACGCAATCCTTCAAGTCATTCTTCACCGCAAAAAACAGTGGGGTTTCTTTACTTTCTGTTCTACAGTTGATGCAATCTGGATCTATCAATAGAAGGACCTGTCGTCGATTTGAGGTCAGACCAAAATCTCACTGTTGATAATTTCAGATTTAAATAAGCTACGAATACCTGAAGAACCTCTGTATTTCCACTTGCGGCTGCCAAATGAACTGCATTTAGCCCCAACTTGTTTTTCTGGCTTACTCGAGCCCCATGCTTAAGTAAGAGCCATACTATCCTGTAAATATGGAAATAATTAGAGTTCGAATGGACAGGTGATGTTTGTTAATGGATGCTTGTCTGTATTCTCGTGAATGAACTTGAGAGAAAGAGGGAAAGAGAGAGACTGGAGATGCTTAGGACTGGAGCCCTTTGATGACTTGAGGCACCAATGAAGAGCAGTATTTCCTTCAGCATCAACATCATTTATGTCTGTGTTACCCTTCAAAAGCAACTCGATGACGGCTTCGTCTCCGGCCTAAAAGAATGCAAAGCAGGCTCTCATCATGGGTTTCAAAAGAGTAATAGATCACAGTTGCATGTAAGACATAAAAACACAAGCTGCTTGGATATGCCTTTTCATGAAAGATCATACTCACAAATCAGAAGCCCCAACGTAGAACAATAAACATCCAACGATAAACGTCTAAAACGTATCATCTGTGCTAATTACGTAAAAGGCTTCTTCATTCAAAGAGTTGAAATAAATGTTATACATGTCTATATATATGTATAAACATAAACACAAGTTTTTGAGTGACAGAAATAGAGCTCATCGAAAAATGAGCAAGGTAAGAAAAAAAAAAAAGGAAAAAAATAATATAGTAAATAATAATAATAGAGTAAAAAATCATGCCACCAAATGTTCCAAGTTCCAACAGAAAAATCATGACTTTATTATTAGTAGATGCGAAGTAAAAGACAGACGGACGGACAGAGTAGAGAGTTGAAACGACGATAGTTGTACGCCGTTATATGCATGGAGTCTTTATGAAGTATTCTAGTGGAGGCGCAAGATGCACTCTCTTTTACAGAGGCAACGCCTCCTTACTGCGATTTCAGAAGCAAGCTGCCAGCCTGAAACCTTTATTTATCATCATTATGCACCATGCACCTGTTTGTCCGTAAGCTGTGGTCCCACAACTACTCGAATGAGTCCAAAGGCCTCGGAGGCTCGGGCAGCCGTACTTTCTTGTCCCTCAAATTTACCAAAATGTCCAGGTTTTTACGCAAAGAAGAGAGCTTTAGTACGCTAAAACTGCGTCTGTTTATTGCTTAACCTAATCCCATCTACTGACCTATCGTTTCCACTTACGAATGATTAATGACTACAGGAAAATTATAAAAGAAAAAGTCTGACCTGTGACGCCAAGATTAACGGTGATGCTGCCTTCTTGTCCGTATAGCCGTTTTGAGGAACTACACCAAAGAGCTGAAGCATCTCAATCTCGCGGAGCAAGAGCTTCCTTTTCTCGGTGCTCTTGCTCGTAGAAGGAGAAGAGTTCTTTTTGATTGCTCTTAGTGACGACGCAGTCTGGCCAAGAGCCAGCGCCTCCCTGATCACGAATTCATAAATTGTGCTCTCTTTTTTGGAACCCGAATCAGTTTCATGCAACACTAAGAGCATATCCTTTATTCTCTCAGCCGCTACTATGACGAGAATAGTCAAGTCCACTACACGCCCCCCCACGGCACATCCATAAGCCACCTGGTCGATTTCCTTGGTCCTCTCGCTAAGAAGCTTTACCGTCGTTAAATCCTACACACATCACATCGCTATCATCCTATAAAACAGTCCTCTTTCGTAACAAAGTCAGTTGCTGGCTGCTTCTCAGTAACCAAACGAGGTATAACAAAAAGTTTCACCTTTTCATTGAGTTGAACGACCAAATCTTCAATGCAGAGGTCATCGGGATTCCAAGTCACACCAGCTCTGGAATTCACCAAGCAAAAAATGGCAAATGTGAAACATTATTGGAAGGCATGGACGACCAATATTAAGAAACGAACCGGAAATGGAAAAAGCAGCATTTCCCAAAAAACCTACAACTTTAAACCAATTGATCTAAAATACAGAAAGTACAACTTAGTGAATAAGTAAATGAGAGAAAAACAATACTTTCCAAAAAGAAGAAAAAGAGACCGTGTTTGTTTCGACGTTACCTAAGAGTGGACAGTGCCAGCTCCAGAGGAAGCAGTGCGCGTTCGTCTTTAGTCCTCAGGTCCGCACGCGCGCGTTTCTTCAACAACATTTCAACGCAACGTGCCGCGTTAGCCACGGCAGCCGCGTGCAACGGCGTCTTCCCGAACTCATCCACCTCGTTGACTAGTGGCACCGCACCAAGGTCGCCGTTGACCAGCAATGCGGCGCAGTTGACAGCGTCGAACTCACAGCAGAGACGGAGAAGCTTGGAAACCGAGGCTCGATCAGCAAAAGAGGCTCCGTTTGAAAGAGATGTTAGGCGAGGTTTGTCGTCTTGTGCGATGGCTTTGATTATGCTTGATTCAAACTCACAATCTCCATTTCTTGTTTCTTCTTCTTCACTGATACCTGACTCCATAGCTCAAACTTTGGATATCAAGTCTACATATTTCCCGCGATTCAGTGAAAGTTAGCTCAAGCTCATGAGAGAGCAGAGAAAATGATAATCAAAGAGAGAAGATTTCGAGAAAGTTCTATTGAAGAAGCTCCAAATGGATCCGATTTCGTCTTTGTCAAGTAAGCTCAAACCCTAGCAAGGAGACGTCTCTATCGCCATGGAAGAGAGAAGAGGATGCTCTTTCATACAGTTACGATATATAGAGGGATGTTGCTGAATAGACGAAAGTAGCCCTATTTGAATCGTACAGTCTGGTTAAAAAACAGTAAACAACGAAGGGCATTTCCGGGAATTGGAACATCTCCAATACTTGATGTGACGTGATATGATGTTTAGGACAATTAAAATGGAAGTATACTAAAATATGAAGCAATTATATTTATTATGAAAAAAATATTTTATTATTTTAAATTACAAAATACCTATTTTTGGTATTAAAATAAAAGTTTTAAATTTTTATTAAATTATCTTTAAAATTATCACGTAATTATTTATTTTATGCATAATTGTTTTGTCACATCTTAACACTAACTAATTAAAATAATATAAAATTTTAATTAAATTTATTTATAAAGTACAATATTGCAAAGTAATTTTTAGATATTAAAATAATAAAAAATGATATTTAGTATTAATAAAATTATAATCAAAACTTAATATTTTGGTAATGATTTAAAAACAAAACTGATCCTATCAATTAACATTGAATCAACCAATTTTTTTATTCAATTTTTACTTTTTTAGTTTGATTTATTTTAATAATCTTTATTATTAAACGCTAATCGATTTATTGATTAATCAGTTAGTTTTTATAAATTATTTAATTTTTATAAACTAAAATAAAATAATTAATTTTTATTTCACAATTTTAATTTTTAACTAAATTTAAAATTTTTATGAGTATAAATAATTTTCTTCAATTATTTTTTAAATTCTTTAATTTTATTCAATATTTAACTAATTTTATGATAATTTAATACTAATTGAACCTTTTAAATCTTAAATTTCTTGTCTTACCAATTTAACTCTTAATCTGGTTTTTAAAATATAAAATAATACTAGAATAGATGACAAATATTCTAATATATTCGAATCAATAATTAACTTAATTTTTAAATTAATTTAATTTAAAGTTAACTAATCAGGACTAACTTTTGCTATCACATACGACACGGGCAATCTTCTCCTTACCGCTTAGGTTGGCAATGGCAAGAACACTTCGATTCTTTAATGGAGGCGTATCATTTCTTGTGTTACGCAGCGTTTTTTATATTAGAATTCGTAATCCAACTTTGAGAAACGAAAATGGCATTCAACACAGAGAAGCATTGCTGTTTCATGATAATATTTTACAGGGTCGTCTTCTACAAAATCACCAGATCAGTCGCGACCAACATATCAGTGTTTTTAACTTCCAAAACCCACCTCAAAAATGTTCTTGTTTCCTCGTCACTCACATCACTGAACTGAAACCCTAAAAGAAGACAATGGGATGGAACCTGATGGAGTTGGGATTAATGCCCCGGTTGTCCAGCACAAGCAGTTGGTGACCGATGAAAATGTGCAGCACCATTAGGAGGTACGAGGAGACTCCGGTTTTGAACATTTCTTGAGAAGCCAGGCCGTGTTCCGGGTCGAGCAAATGGATTGGATCCAGTACGTTCTGCTTGCATGGCCTGAAAGTAGGCTGAAGAGCAGGCCAT
>JAOSBP010000001.1:23666664-23678843 GCA_027563825.1 Erythroxylum mucronatum | reverse complement strand
TCTCCAAACCTCTCTACCAAATCGGACCACAATTCATGGGCAGAATTTGTATAGATGAAAGCTTCAACTATGTCTTTCGACATTGAGTTCAGTATCCACGATCGAACCATATAATCTGTCCTAATCCATTTTTCGTAGCCAACAGATCCTAGACTAGGTTTTTGGCATGTGCCATCTATGAACCCTAACTTCATCTTAGCTCCGAGAGCTATTTTAACAGATCTACTCCAGCCCATAGAGTTATTCCCATTCAATACGACAGTAACTAAACTCATACCTGGATAGTCTGAACCTTGAAGATAAACTTGACCTTCGTTGGACATACCTCTCAATCGAGGATCTAGAGTCGATCCTGTGGGAGATTCATGTGATATCCCATCATCGTGGCAAATACCTACAATCAACCTTCAGAATCGATGGGAGAAACAGACGAAAAATCGAAACCCCCACTCTTGATTTTCGGAGAAACAGTAACACGAAACTCTAACACTTGACTTCCACAAATCAGCTACGCCCTCCACTATAGAAGCATATCGAGCTCGCAATAACCATCAACCAGCTACCTCGTGCACTCCTATGTACTTCAATCGTTGATCGACGATAATATCGAGACCAGCTCTGATACCATGTACATAGTCTCAAGAGAGTCGTAAATAAATTGACTTGTTATTATTCAACTTCTCAACTGTACATTAAGTCAGATAGGGGATATATACAGAACAAGACAACACTAGGCTAATATGTACAAAACGACTAATATGTATAAAACGACAACAGTTACAAAATAAATACTATACACTATTATCACTTAACAATATATACCTTGATTGGTAAGCTTCAAGTATAAAAAATTTATTTGAAGTAATGAAATTATTTATACAAAATCTTCTGCATCAAATATATAAAATGAGTTTAATTTCTATATTTTTAATGTGTGATAACTATAACTTATCATATAATTATTTTGTATAGATAGAATTTTTTAAATATTATGAGAATTCAGTATCAATAATTGTTACTCTAATTGATCTACAAATAAAAAAAATTATATGCAAGTCCTACAAATTGTACTAGTTAACATCTAGTAATAAAATTAAAGAATAAGAAAATAATAAAATCATTTAGCTTTTCATTTTTCAATAACTTTATTCAATAAAGAAATTATTCATCAATATATCTCAAAATCATGTTTATAATACTGGTATATTTACATGTAAGTTTGTTGTTAATTATTGATGCTTAAAGTCTAATGCTCTGATAACTTTGTAAATAATGGTAAGTTCAAAGTATGAGTTTGTACATACCTGCTATAAATAGATCATGATTGTTTTATAAAGGTCCATTGGCTTGACACAACGTCTTATATTAGTTCATATATAGCTAATCAATTAGTTGTAGTTTAGTGACATAATAATTTAAAGGCATTTTTTATCTTATACATATTTAGTTATATATGACAAAGTATACGAAACAAATATAAATTGAAAATGATATTATGTTGAGATTATAACTATGAAATTCATATCGCATTTATGTGTTATCACTAAATTATTCCTAGTCATTATTCTATTGAGATTAGACATTAATAAAATGTAAAAAGACTAGCACATATTATGTTTTTTCTTATGAAGAAATAGTTGATCTTAAAGGCTAAAGTACGAGGATACTTAAACAAAAGTATGTGTGTTTGTTAGAGAATAAATTCATTAAACTGACACCGTATGAGAATTTCATTTAGAACATTACTTGTATATCCATAGAAATTCTCATTTCAATGATTGCATAAATGATCCTTTGACTTAGATTTCCAAAGTTATCTCATATAGAGATTTCTATGCTTTGATACTATTTAAAACTCATTATAATCATGGATAACTCAGTTAGTAGTCATTAGATATAGTATGAATTATATGGAGGTAGTTGAGTGATCAATATAAGATTCATCACCCTAAAGTAATTAGGGAGAATATTTCTTTGTTCTTAATTAGTATTGATTCGAGAAATCCTTGGTGAACATGTGAGGACACTTTGTAAAATTGTTTACAAATGTCATTAATTGAATCAATTGCTAACAGTGGGGAGCTAATATGCTTGGACTCAAATAGAGTAGATATTAATTATATGTTATATGTCTAATTGAAACATTGTATAATGAAAAAATTAAATAATATGGAAAAGCATGCATGAAAAGGTTATTCAAAACTACTTTAACATTCCTAAATATTTAGGTAGTCATGATGCATTTTTAGATGTCAATCTTGATATATCGATATAAATTGTTTAATTAGAGAATTAAAGATAAATTGAAGGAGTTTAATTTATATATTCCTAAATAAAATTTAAGGTTATAACTCATATCCATTGTCAATAAATTTGGAAACCTAATGGGTTACGCATAAAGAATAGATTGAAAAGAAAAAAAATATCTTAATCAAGTTGGACTTAAATGGAAAGTAAATTTATGATTAAATATACGATATTTAAAAAATAAGGATCAATATGAGATATTGGATCTTATTTAAGTATAATTGATATTTAATTAGAATTATTGTAATTCTAATTAAACTTTAATTGAAATTAGGCTTAAGCCTATTTATAATATGTTTTTGAACATCATAATAATTTAATTGAAATTAAATTCAGTTCTAAGGGAATTAGCATTCCTTGCCTAACCTGCTATATAACAGTTATAGAGTTCTCTATGCTCATGCTATGGATATCGATAGAGATCGGATACTTGTGCGACTTTGGTGATTGAGATGGATTGATTGTTAAAATTGTTTGAGGGATACAAAAAAAAGAATTAAACTTTAGAATAAGGTACAAATTATGATTCATACTTTATTATGATTTATATATTAATCATTTTATAATATTTAAGTGATCTTGACTTTCAGGAAATCAAATATGAAAAAGTTTCAAAATCATTCTGCTACATGCAGGATCGAATCCTGATCCAATTTCCCAATTGTAATATCAAAGTCGTCTTTTAATTCTATAACTTGATTAAGCATGTTTGATTGTTTTGGAACAAAATTATGGAACTAAAATTATAAAACTTACAATCAAATTAGATTGGATTCAAATTAATAAATTAACAAATAATTGCAATAAAGTTGTTATTTAGAAACCCAAAAGCCAAATTTGAAATGTTTAGAGTTAACATCCTTAGAAACCTAAAATCTGAAAAAGTTCAAAATTACTAGACTTAGAATCTGGAATTAAAAGTTTTAGAACAATAAAAGCATTAGATAAATTTCTGGGTTGTTGGTGAACTTAGGATCAGACGGTTTTGTGGTTACCTTTGGAGGTTGTGTAACAGGCATAAAGTTTGAGTTGCTAGTTGTGGCCTGTGATTGCTTCTCTGATAGGCTAACATGTTGCTACCGAAGACATGTGGAGATGGTTCCTGGAAACTGATCAATATAGCAACCTGCCGTAAAGCTTGAAGGTAGTGTGTGATGCATCTAATATGGGTAGCTATCACAACTAGAAGATCGTTAGGAGAACAACTGGAAGGTGAGGAGGCGCATTGTTAGAGACAGTTGGCTTGAAGGCCAACGGCAGCAGTTCAATGGACCAGGTCTAGATGCACGACTGAGGGAGGAGTGCTGGAGATGCCCATTACTCCTCCTAACATCACCGACAATGGCAACAGGAAAGAGGCTGGCGACAGCAATCATGATGGCAACGATGGTAGGAGGAGCCTTGGTGGCTAGGTTTTCATCTTTCGTGAAATTAGGGTTTCTAAAAAGTGAAGAAGAAGGTTGTTTGGAAACAAGTTAAACACCGTGTGTTTAGCAACACAAATAAAACTCTTCTAGGGTTATAATAGTTAGTTTTTGGAAATAAGGTTCTAGGTTAAGAATAAGGAATTCTTAACTTAGTAAGACTTGTTTGGGGATAAGGATAAGCCTATTCTAGTATTTGAATAAGGCTTGTTTAACCATTAAATTAAAGTAATTCAATCCTTAATTTGGAATAAAGTATTCCAAGACATATTACAAACAAAATTTAAATTTTGTTTTAAAATCAAAATCATTTTCAAAATTACAGTAATTACTTTTCTTAATATTATTATGATTAGTAATTATAATGATTCTTAATTTAATTTTAGAAAAGAAATTTCTAAAATTAGAATTATTTAGTTTCAATAAAAATGAAATTAATTAATTATACTCTTTAAAATTAAGAAAATTGTTCTCTTAAATAATTAAGAAAGGTGATTCTTAATTAAATTTATTTATTTGAATTAGATTGAGATGAATTAAATTTATGATTTTATTTGTTTAAAGAATCATTATTTTATTTATTTAGAATTTATTTATGAATAATAAGTTTCTTGATTTATTAGAAAAGGTATTTTCTTAATTAAATTTTGAGAAGTGTTTTCATTTATTAATTGAAAAAATGAGATTTCTTTAATAATTTAGAAACTTAATTTTCTAATTTATTAAAGAAAAATATTCTAATTAATTAATAAATCAATATCTAAATAAAGATATAAAAGACTTTATTAGTTAAATTAAAAGTGTTTTATTTAATTTTGAAAGTAGTTTGCTTTTAATACTAAAAAATATTTTTATAATCAGATTGGAATGTCTTACTTGTTAATTTGATAAAGGATTTATCTATATTAAAATAAGTAAGCAAAGTAATTTATTGAAAAAAAATTTCAATTAAATGTTGTCAAAGGAGCCAAGATAATTGAAATAATTCCCAACTAGATTTGAAATTTGTTTTCAAATCAAATTAAGTTTTTATTTAAAATAGGAATTTAATTTATTTGAAGAATCAGTGGGTTTAATCTAATTTAATTTTTTAAAAAATTAGAAATATTGTTTTAGATTATGAAGATCAATAACTTAGAATTAAATGAAACTTGATATTTAATGCACATAATTTGATTATATTTACATGAGAAATTGTATGCTTTATTAATATGCTTGATAAATATAGTAGATGCATATTAAATTGTACGTTTTATATTTGTGATATTTTATATGTAATTTTGTATTTGATGAGACGAATGAAATTAAATCTCTCATTAAAATATTAAGTACACATTGAAAACGTGACTGTCACATTTTTTGTTGATAAAAATAAACCAGAGTTCTGTTTATTATTAATTTGATGAGCAAACTCAAAGTCTCTTTAACCTGAATGTGTTTAGTCTTATAATAGTAAGTCCTACTTAACTAAATTTGTGTGATTTGGATGAGTAAAGTCATGACCACATGAATTTTGAGGGAATAACATAAATAATATGTTAAAAGTGTCACTTAACAGATCTAGGAGTCATATGAGATATAATTGATAAAGTTGTTATCTACTTAATTTAATTTTAGTTGATTTCTTGAGCAAACTCAAGATAAACTAAATTTGAATGGGATCCTAAACCAATAAAAAGATTAAAGTAATCTTTCCAAATAGTAGAGAGAGCTATTATTTTAAATAAAATAGTGGGAGTAACTAAATACATGATTAAAGTCTTAATCTTATTTAGTTGTCATAACATATAATCAATTTCTCGCTTTCCTTACATTTATTTTTTGTTTCGAGTGGAATTTACCTTGTTAGTATAGATGATCCTATGTTATGAACCAAACTTCTTGGATATAGGTTATGTTTGATAAGAGTTCTCAAAATTAGATAGAAAAGTTGCATGTCCATTATGCAAATTTGCTATTAATCTCTATTGAAGATTCAGTAATAGAGTTTTAAAGATATGTCAATATCATGCAGATGACAAGACTTATGAACATTTTGAGTTGACTAATGTTTCATAAACTTTGATGAAAACATGTAAGATGTATGCCAATATTATGATGGCAAGATGTAAGAGGTTGCGTAGAGTATAGCCAAAAGGTATAGTACCTTGACGAAATTGTTACACTCAATTTATCCTACTAAAAGCATAAACATGGACATCAATTAAAGGCTTTTCTATAGTATGATAATAGTTAACATAAGAAGAAAATGATTACATGAATTTTCTTACCTATATGTAATGTAATAGAGATCATATGTATTTCTAGTTTATTCAACATTTTTTATAATGTTCAATGCATTATAAGAAATAGATTGTTAAGTAAAAGTATTTGATTTAAAATTATACAAATAGTTTGTATCTATTGAATCAAAAGAAACTTACGCTTTACATAAGTGGTAAGAATAAAAAGTTAATCGAGACTATCCTTTTATTTCATGTAAGTTAAATCAACATAATAAGAATCATTAAGTTTATATATATATATATATATATATATAAGTCATATGAAACTTGTTAAGTTGAAAGATGATCAAATCAACCTTTGGTGAAATGATGATGAAGGTATTGAATTGTTAGATCTTATACATGTGATGTGCTAGATGTGATAACATATCATAAAAGGATGATACTTATATTTCATTAGACTATTAATGATTTTATGTGATATAGATGTAACATCATGTTCTCATATTAAGCGTTAAAACCAAAAAATACGGTAAATGTGAGATCAATGAGAGAATAAGAAAAAATGCATTTTCATGCTCATGCATATTGTTATCATACACGAACGTATATTTGAATTTTTGCACACATTAAAATGACTGTCCATGCATTCATTGACCTTCCAGGTATAATTGATTATAAATGTGATTATGTGATAATTATGAATTAATTGTATTAAAAATTGATGTGGAGAATATATGTATTGATTTAGATATTTTGCTAAATTGTGGGGAAAATTTTTGAAAATATTGAGTATTATTGGACTAGAAAAATGCCATTTGGCGAGTAAATTGATGGAAGGAAATAGAAATGAAAAACTAATGATGTTGGAGAATTGTTAAAAATGATTTTAGAAATTATTGAGAAAATGACTTTGAAAATTTGGAGATGGTTGAACTAGCTCAATAAGAGAGACTAGTTTGAAGCATTAAGAATTGGACCAATGGATAAGTGACATGTGTCACTTGTCTTGTTTAAGTCAAGTTGTACTATACAATTCTATTTGAAAGACCCAGTTACTGTGTGGATCTTGTCTCTTCTTCGAGATTTTTCTTTATCTTCTAGAAGCTTCATTCTTTCAGAAAAATCTCTCACCCTCACAAAGAAAATTTTCCTCTCACTTTGCACTCCCCATCTCTTTTTGTTGTCTTCTTCACTATAACTGAAATATTTAACGCTACAACTCTTGACTGTTAATGATCGGGTGTTATTGGAAAGATAAGGTTCACGTGATCTCGAAAGTTTTGGAGCTTTAGACAAGTAAGCATTTTAATGATTTTTCATTATTGCATAAGATGAAACATGCATCATGTTATATGTTGAAGTTATAAAATGAAAATGTACATGTGTTGAAAACGTGAGTGAAAAACTAGAGTATACAACATGTGTTGATTTTTCAGATTTGATGATAAAAATGTTATGAGATGGTGTTAAAATGATTTTTGGAGTTGAAAGATCTTAGAAAACATGTATAACTAGGTGCAGAAACGTTTTGAAGAAAACAGAAATTAAGGACTCTGTTTTCACTATGTATATATATATATATGTGTATACGTGAGTTTTGAGCATTTTAGAGATGAACAAAAGAATGAATTTAGAGTGGAAGAATAGTTATAAGAGGATGTTATGAGATGAGAATGAATGATTTAAAATGAAAGTTTGAGGAAGAAGTGAAGAAAATGCAGAAGTTGAAAATGCAAAAAATGTGAAGATAATATGTGTGAGTGTGATTTTCTGTTTTTGATTATTATGAAAAAATGATAGATTTTGATTTGTTTGTGATAAGTTGAGCTGAAATGAAATAGGAATGAATAAGAAATATTGAGGAAATAAGCTAGAAGTGATAGAGTAAGCAAAAGAGATGGATTAAGCTGAAAATGATGATGAAGAGTGTTAGAAAATGTACAGATGCAATGTTTTCACTGAACATGCATCTGTATTTTAGTCATAACTTGATCTATAGGCATCCAAATATGATGATTTTAAGTTTAGATTAAAATAAAGACATTTGGATATATTTTTCATGAAGGAATTGATTTCTAATTTTGTCTCTAAGAGTTTCAAATTTTGGCTTGAAGTCGAATATTGTATACTATTGTGGTTTGGGAGCAATCTGTAGTTTGTTTAGTATAGCTTGCAGAAGAGTGTTTTGCCTAAATCCTTCATTGTCCTTATAAAAATGACTATGAAAGATGGACTCGAAGGTCTGTTTTAAAAAGAAGAGACTCTGCAGTGCGTGAATTTGGAGAAGAAACGAGGGGTTGAACGATCGTGCTATTGCACGATCGTGACATTTTGAAGAAGTATGGAAAATCATAATCGTGCACAAGCATCGTCACTTTTCTGAATCAACTTGAATCTCACGATCGTGCTTATGCACAATCGTGACATTGAATGCTTACCAAAGTGGACTAATATGAACATCCTTCACTCTTTTGGCTATATCTCCTTCGTCTGACCTCCAAATGATATGAGACTTACACCATTGGACTCGTAACACATTGCTCTACTTATCCACCAAAAATTATAGCAATCTAAAATCAATTGAGAGAGATATAGTGAAAAATATGGGACAGGTCTGACAGAGTGTGTTCACAACATTTTTGTCCTTATCTGTCACACCCGTGACTTTTTTTTGAGTCACTTACGCCTGTGACTTTTCTCCCTCACCCCCATGAGTTTAATTGCTAGACTGATGTTTATGTGTCACATCAAGACACTGTGCTCTCCAAGGGTAACCGTGACTTGATTTTGGTCTGAACACCCGAGAGCATTTTGTAAACTGAATAGTCTTGTTTCTTTTGACCATAACTTCTTCTCTAGACATCCGAATGAGATGATGCTTTATTTGGAGTAAACTAGAAATATAGGGCTACAAATCATATGAGGAAGTCAAATTATAATTCAGTCTCTAAGATGCTCAATTTCTAGATGGAATTGAATATAGTATACTATTTCAGAATAAGAACAGTCCGAAAATGTTTGAGGTATAGCTTTCAGATTACTGAATCAAATTGAACGAGCTTGGTGTCTTTAGAAACTTAAGAGATAGGAGAACAATTTTTAGAAGAGAGTATTGCCAAATTACTTCATTTTCATGGTCTAAATGGTCAAGAACAGTAGACCCGAAATTTAGTTTTTGGAAAAATTTGAAAGTGATTCAATGAGTTTTGAATTGTGATTTACTGGTTTTATCGAGGTATAAACCTAAGTATAAATTATACTTAGGTGAGTTTTGATATGGGATTGATTTTGTGACAAAACTAATGAATAAATACCTGGGATTGTCATTAAGCATGCATTGTACATAGTCCATATACACATTTGTGCATAAATAAATACTTATAATTGTGCAAATAATAATGTGTGTACAACATACGTATTGCATAATTTTGATGTGTAGGATAAGCATCCACATTTAGACGTTTCTAGATAGTGGAAGCTAATGCTAATTTGGAGCGTACTATGAGTAGACGTAGATGGTCTTACTTTATTGTTTTTTTTGTTTATGTTATGAATTGAGTGATTATGAATGAGATGCGAATGTGATTTTATTGTGTGATTCCGAACAATGAAGGTCCAAGTTTTCTGATGCTTGAATGCAATATTGAAGTGCTACTTATATGTGAACATGATGAAATAAGTGCTTCTAAATGTGATCTTTGAATGTCAGACCTAGTTCAGAAGAAACATATGAATATGCACATGATTGAAAAAGTGTTACTCAACAATGATGTTAACTGCCAAACTTTGGGCCCGATGAAAAATGTGAATTGAATGTGAATATGTAAACATGTGACCGATTGAGCATATGATATGTGATGCATTTCATTGCATGAATGCATGAAACATAAAGGTAGTTGTGACCAGAGTAGCCACCGAAAAAGAGCTTAAAGCTTAGAATGTGAAAAAGAGCTTAAAGTTTGAAAAGTGTATAAGTGCCAAAGGCTCACTATGTAAAATGAGCCCCGGTATCCCCAACAGATACAAGACAGTTATCAATGAGCCTGGTATCTACAATGAATACGGGACAGTTATAGATACTCAGTCACAATAAAGTAACAAATTGAAAGTGAGTCTCATGTACACTGCATATGCCTGATATGAATAATTTGACTAATGTTTGTTTGTGTTGTGTGATTGAGTGAGCCATCGAGGATGGTCACTCACTGAGTTCGCAAAATTTACCCAAAATTTACAATTATTTTTCAGGCTCAGACAAGTACCCCGTTAGACAAACGGGAGTATACCTACTGCATTTAAGTGAGAGTTAGAGGTCAGGATCATATTGCATATGCATTTGTATTTTCTTATTTTTGTGTAAAATTGTATATTCCGCGATCTCTGTACAATGTGTATTCAAATATTTCTGTGTGTAATAACTGGTGAAAATTGGAAATGCTTTGTAAAAGAGATTGATTAAAGTGCAATTATAATTGTGATTTCAGCTTTTATAAAATAAAAGTATGAGTTCGATTTGATTACTGATTTCCACATTTACATATGATAAATGAAAAAAAAATATACTGAGTTTCAATGAGTTTTGACTGTTCTTGCATGCCGCCCTTGCAGGATTCGCACTCAGACATCACTCAGGATGTCGGGCACGTGTCTTGCAAGGGTAGGGTGCTACAATTTGGTAGCAGAGCCCATATTTAGTATCTTACATGGGCATTTTTCTGAAATATGTGTCAAGTTATATGCATTTTAGTCATGTCATAGCAGACAGTAGCAACTGATCCCTAGTCTGAGTCGTATGTATATGAGTCGCACGCATGAGCATGTGTTAAGAGTTTGAGTTGATAGAATTAGCGAGAAAAGTGATGTTCTTTCAGAACATAAGAAAACAAAAGTTGTGGATATTTAGAAAGGAGAAATAGTATATGGGTAAATATGACAGATAATGATTCAATGTATTTGTATTGGTGGTTGCATTATTGAACATGATATCAATATTGTACTGTAATGGTATACCCTTGAATGAGATATAAACGTGAATGGATTGTCATGGATTGATTGAGGAAAATAAGGATATAAGTAGAACTGATGAGATTAAAGTGTATAAGCCAAGATGAAAGAAAATAAATTTTTCTATGACCTTGAAAGGTTAAACTTGGACTTAGAATGATTGTGTGATTATCGTGATAAGATTTTATGATTCAGTATGAGAATATGTTTATGGAATGGAGACTAGAGTTTCATAATGGTTATGCCTCTATAATTATGAATTGATTGAGAATATACAAATGGGAGATGAAATAAATGATGATAGGAAGATGAGATAGAAATGAGATTAAAAAAAAGATGATGAATCAATTGAGAAGAGTTAAGGCACCCAATATGGTAGTTGAATCATTATGACATGATCTAACATTAGAAGAGGTAAATTCTAGAGAATTGGGGTAAAGTTGATGTTAGTATATGTCAATGCGAGGAAACCCCGGCTGTGGCAAGGATAAAGAGAGAAATATTATCTAAGATCAATTGAGATCAAAGTATTACGATTGTAAGATAATTGGTGATCTGTCAAAATTAAATCTCTGGATAGAGTGGGATGACCTTATAAGAAACAATAGAAATTGATCTTCTTGAGGTACTAAGAATGTCTGATAAGTAGTGATGGAAATAGTGGATTGATAAACGTTACATGAATAATATAGATGATAGAAACAAGAAATCTTCTTTCCAAGAAGAATTTCACCGAATTAGATTAAGCAGACCAGATAGTTTATTCTTAAGAATGATCAATGAAGGAATAAATGTTGGACCCCGAATTTCCTTGGAAATTTGATTTGATTAAATGAAATTAAATGAAGAATTAGTGGTGTTAAATGTTTTATTTGGGTAATGTGAATTGGAGAAATTTCAATGATATTTGAGTAAATTAGTATGGATTATGAGAGTTAAGAGAATGAGTTGATTTGAAATGGAGTTGAAAATAGAGAAATAAAGAGTGAAAGTGTGAAAATTTGTAGAATTAAGGAAAATTTGACTTTTGGGGTTAAAAAGTTGACCTTTTGATTTAGGCAAAATTTGAGAAAATGATCTACATGAAACTTGTAGTGTATGTTGAGAGCTTTCTGTGGCCATAAAGTTTGCTAATTTTCGATGTCGGGATTGAGAGATATGATTTTCCGAAGATAAGGTTCTTTTGCTTTGTTTTTGGAAAATGATCTTAAGGGAA